>SNQN01001276.1:5542-42559 GCA_008642245.1 Bassia scoparia
CTAAAATTTTGAACCAATCACAAACAAGTAGAATTTTAAACAAACGTTCACATAATGTAATATGTCTATTGGTTTGGACTCGAATTAATTGAAAATAAATTTAATGTTAAATTAAAAGTGAATGACGTAGTCGTTCTCTTGCCACATAAAAAAATCATTATTATTTGTTCCAAAAAGTATATTCCGAAATGATTTGACTGCCCATATAAGCAAATATAGAAGAAGTAAAAACCCGCACCGGCGTAAACATTAAATACAATTTATGTAAGTGTATTAACGGATACATAGTTTATTATGAGATTTTTTGTATTTTTAATAGCTATGATTTGAAATTTACAATTATGCATGCATCCATAATAATATTCACTTATTTGTGAAATTGGCTTTACAAAGAGCAATTTTTCCTTCAAATTCATTGTTGAGGGAAAGAAGCAATCAAGAGTACAAAAGGTAAAACTACTAAACTCTAAAATCTTAGTATCAACGTTATAATGATTAAAAGTTAATAATTAATCAACTACGAGGAGTACGTAGATAATTAGTCAACTCAGTAAGCTTTGAGCTTAATTAGCAGACATCAACCTAATTCAATCAAACTCAATCATTCCAAATTTTTACATATAAAATAAAAAATAAATAAGATAAAAAGAACGAAACAAGTTTGAGAATTATTCTTTTTCAAACAATGTATTCCATGTTGCAAATGTATACCCCCTTTTTTTCTTTTAATAATGTTTTTATGTACACGCGATACGTTGCTTGTAGGTATGAATTTGTACTCGTTATCATCAAAATGATATATGGATGTATCATAATAAAGTTGTATAGCTAATACATACAATTTATCACGCGCGATGCGTGCTATATTTGAAATGATTTACTCTTTTCAGCAAAATGAATATGGTATGTATGATAATAAACGGTTTATAGCTATAGCAATACAATTATCTGAATTTGAATTATTTTGTAAATAATATGTCTTTAAAGTTGAAATGCAAAATAAAACCATTAATGTTTAATAACAATTTGAAATATGTTCAATGTTTAGTTTGACTAATTAACTACATAATAAATGTAATTTTCCATATTTAATCACATAATAGTAAAGGATAATTTAGGGTACATCAATCAAATTTTAATTGTCATTACGTTTATAAAAGTCTTTTTAAGAGGAAACCATTTCTCCCCTTCCATTAATAATATAGAATTTTATAAATGTAATTTATCATACGCCCTTAAATTGTAATTGTTAGCAATTGTTTACGAGATTACACATAGCAAGGTTCCATCTATCCTCTCTCGTTATTTTTAGGAATGCTTTTTACCCTGACGATTTAGGAATACAATCAAAAGTGACTGGAAAACCACGTAAGCACGTACGTCAAGTTGTAATGTGGTATAAAAACACGAGTATCAAAGAAAAAAATATGGAGATTAGATGCAAATTTTGCACACCCAAGATAAACAACAGTGTTGTTTTAAAATATAATTATGGATTAAAGAAAATCGGCCGCCCAAATAATATGTTAAGACTACGATCTTGAAGAAGTTCTTGTCGTATATTATTCTAATGTATAATATAATTAATTAATATAATAGATTAATAAAATATAATAATAATAATATTAATATATAATAATAATTAATATAATTAATATATAATAATAATAATAATATAAAAATAATAAATTAATAATAATATTGCGATCCATCTATGTGGGTGCCGTATTGGGCTGAACCCACAAATTGATAGATAAGATTGATTAGTGACTACAATATTATTTGAGACTTTTCATATTTCATATCATATGATTCATACATATAATATACGGACTATTCTTAGTTTTTCCTAGTGTAGCCACTCTAACTACTTGCTCTTTCTTAGCTAGCTGATTTCATTCCTTATCCTATCAAAAAATAATGTATTCATCTTCCCAATCATCTCATACATTCACATTGATGGTATGTCACATCTTTTAATTTCTCCTTTTGTCGAAAACTAGTCTATAAATTTATAAGAAATTATATGTGAGTAGAAGCTATACCGATACAAGGTTGTTCTAACATTAATCCGTATCCAACTCGAGAGAGGCAAAAATTCCGTAGCACCGTGCAAGACCTAATAATTCTTTTGTTATGTAGGGAGTTCTTTTGCTTGATACGCCAACATCATGTGCACGGTATGACAAATGCTAGTATAGTTCCACTCACTGTTTTAAAAGCTTGTTTTCATTTTTATTAGTTAAGCACTTTGACAACTAAATCCCTGTAATCTATGATACACCCTGCACATCCAACCATCGACGAGAAACTTAATTTCCACTTACCATATCTTATGTCCCTCTTTTGTTTTCCCTCAGCATGGGCTCAAGGCAGTGTTACCGGCCAGACCGATCGCTCATCATCTCATTTTCCCATTCAGCTTTTTCCCCCCTTAAACACAATAAATTTAAATATCCACACTACTTTATGGATGTATGGAATAAGGTAGTTAAAGATAATAAAAAGAACAACTACTTTGGAACGGTCCCAACGTCAATCCTTTGATCGTGCGGTATCCAGTCTTCACGCATACCTTGTAGCCTACTGGCGTATCGTATCACTGTCCTAAGTTCGGATTGCCCCACCACGTACTCCGTAACAGGACCTCACAGAGAAATCTGGATCCCCAGAATTACACGACTCGGCCTTAATGTTTTTGGATCTTTTCTTTGATTTCCTTACTGCAAAAAACACACGGATGAGAACGACCTCGATTTTGAACAGCCCAACGCAGGGAGAAACACGCAAGGTTGTGTTTATAAATTTTGTTCTGAAGCCAAAGAATTCTTGGTGTAACTGAGACGAAGAAGTAAAGACCCATAAAATTGTTGGAGGGAATACTAGGCACAAGTGGTCAAAGCATTTCAATATCGGATTGGGGATTTTCACTTAATACTAACGGAGGGATAAAGAGGGTGAAGATTGGTCATGCCAAAAAAATTCAAAGAAGAGAGGAAGAAAATAATCTCCGTAATCAATTTAACGCGATTTGTTAGAACGAAGTACAATTGATTAAACCTACAAGTAAAGGATAGTTTTTAACCAAAAAATAAAAAAAAAATTAAAGTGAATGTTGTAAAACGAGCAGGCGGCGTGGGCCGACCATCCCCCCCCACTAACTTTCAAACAACTTAGTAGCCATCTCCCTTATATAATAACAAGAAAATGGTCTCAATCTTGATTCCATGTGGTTTTTGGGCAAAAATTTAAATTTTAAGCAAAAATATAGATAGAGTTCAAACTCCAAACAATTGGAATTGATTGATATTCCCCAAGCTTTTAAATTCCCATAAATACAGTAGATACGTTAGGTTAGAAAGCTTGTTTAGCAAAAAGACACTTAAGCACTCTTAGTGCAGTGCATTGTGCATTGTGGGATTAAGTTACATCTCACCAAATGTGATGATAAGTTATGCTTTGCCTTCTTGTGTATTGGATTTGTTTGAAATTATTACAAACATTTTTTTTTATGTATGTGTTGGACACAGAGACCTGATAAAAAAGTTTGTTTTGTTATCTAGGGTTGTAACTTATTTTCTCTTATTAAAAAGGTAAACTCTTTAATCGTAAGCTAGGTCTTTGCCCAATCTTTCATAAAAGTACTTCAATTCATTAAAGTACGTCCCTCAGTTCCTTTACATGTTTATGCCACTTCTTTGTCTTCACTATCTACAAGTATAGGGAATTCTTACCAATAAACTATAATTGGGGGTATTAGAATAAATATAGTGTGTGGGATCTCTGTTTTTGATTCGATTATTGTAGTTAAATTATTAATATTAATCGTTTGGAATAATTTTCACAATTATAATTAAAGAATATATAAACGATACAAACATTTTGCATTGGGAAGCGTAGCTATTCACTAGCCAATGATATGAACAGTTAATGCAGAAACATTAGTTGGTTATGGAACAGGATGCAAGTACATTAAAATCACGGAAAAAAATTGCATTTGAAATAGTCTCGATTTGTATAATCAACCTTGTTAAATAACAACAAATTCCCAAATAATTGTAGTCCGATATTTATCTTTATAACTAATCCCAACTTTTTTATAAGCAAAAGGTATATTTAAAAGCAATGAACTTAAGAATTCCCTAGAAAATTTAGGAAATAAAATCACCCACCAAGTCCCTGTGTTTCGTTGGTTAAATATAACTTAGAGATATCATTAAATTTGTGTTGAAAGACCACCAAATTGCAAACCTTAATAAGTATTTCTAAAAAATTGGGATTCCAATTAGATAATTTTTTGTATTGTTTTTGTCATTTAGTTTTTCTTTGATGACCAGGGAAAATTATTTGTTGTACTTGATTTGTCCTCTTCTAGATTTATCGATGGCCAAAAATTATTGTGCCCAATTTATTACAATAAACATTTTAAAACCATCACCAAAGGAAAAAATGAAGAAAAAAAAAGTTACCGCCTTTTCATTTAAAGTTTTTATATTTGTGCTTTCACAGAATAGCTACCACTACTGTGACATCAGTGGACTACCCTTATCCTACTACTAATAATTTGGTACTGTACAGTTACTACCTCTTTGGCGAGTGGATTAACGTCGCGAGAGTTTGGCATAGGTACCATCGGAAATGAGCAGCTCCTCTTCTCAGCTAGAATTATTTTTTCATTCTCAAGGTTCGAACTGGACCTTGGGTTAAGATTTGACCTTTAACCATTTTAAGTCAACTTGTTATGGTACTCCTATAGAGTATTGAAGCGAAAGGGCAGTCTAGTCATGGGAGAGCTTGGAGCGTAAATCTCATCCTACTTGACCAACGTTTCTAGCCTTTCCATCTCACTCGTCCCAGTTTCTGACATTCTCCTCGACTTTCACTGTGAAGCTCATGAGGGGAGAGCTGCGGCTCATTCGCCGAAAGAAGTCGATATTGCGTAGATAATCGACATTCTGTGTCGATACCCACTCTTCTATAACCTAAGTCCTCAGTATCAACCTAAGAACCAAAAAATTAAACTAAAAAATATTGGGTTATATGAAGTGCAAGGCCGGGCTAGATAAGAAATCCAAAACATTAAGTTCATAAAAGTCTTTGATTACACTATATGTCTCTTATTATACCCTGCTTAATTAATGTTATGGGCGAAGTTATCGGTTAAACAACAAATTAATTGATGTAAGGAGAACCACATGAAAGACTTCAATACATACACACGATGCATTAATACAAACACCTTTGACATTGCATTTCCATGTACGTCTTGAGAGATATAAAGAATTTTCCCTTAGACGAGGGAATGATTACAGATTGATTGAATGTCATTGCATCTGATTTCCTGCCTTCTGTTGTATAAATTGACTTACTGTCGTTGCATCTCGCCCTTCAAGCAAATAGCGAAGTAGCCTTAATCTGTGTAAGCAATTATTTTGATACCGAGATAATTATCTATAACTCCTGATAATTAGATAAATCCTAAGTTTTTATTTGAGCTTCTTGCATTTCATGATCTCTTGATGTTTCCATCCATGTGAGGGGTATATAGATTTAAAAACAAGAGATCAAACTTCTTTTTTTTTGGATTCGAGTGTTGTTAGATTTACTAAAGGAAAAGCGTCGCACCAAGAAGGACGTGGATATACTTGCTGATCCCCGCCCTAACTCGATTCCTTCTTCGCTGAATCCTGTGGATGGACATGCTCATTCGTTGATCAATTTCTAATCACCATGTTATCAACGCCAACGTTTATGTGCTCTGGTTTCTCGCCAACACTCCTCTTCCTCCTGCTTATATATTCCGGGAACGAAGACGGTCTCTCTCCTTGATCATAGCCACGCTCATCTGATGATGCTCTACCCACCACATTGAGTCATTTGAACGATTGTTTAGGTTGTCAAGCACATGGGTCGCACAGAGGTCTATCAAGAGTCATGTGGTTAATCGCTCTTCCTCCACCACGACAATTATGTCAATCGCCTGGTGAGCGCTTTGATCGCGTGAAATCATCTTGTGCCGTGTGCGTGGCAATCTCTAGACCCTCTTACTTTATTCAGTTATTTTTCTCTCCAGTACAATGCTACCAACACTCATAATTGAGCAATTAGTATACAAGCCAACTGAAAGCACTTTTTTTGATCGATGAGCGAAATTTTTTTCATTGTCGAAAAAGACTAACACATTAGTAGTAAAGATACATAACATTAAAATTTCCTTATGATGAGAACCACAAGGTGACATGCATAAGTAGATTGATACACAAAAACAGTATAGGCTGACTCACTTGGGTAGATTTTCGTGCCTTGAGTACTTTTTTGCAAAAATAAACACGGTCGATAACTTTTGAACTTTTGCTATATTTCTCCTTCGAAATTCTTTCCATGTTCTGTTATGGATATCATGATAATAACTAACAAGGTATATCCACGGTTAGTATAATCTTCCAGGAGCAATGTGCGTTGTTACCAGTTAACATATGATTACGGTGCTTGATATTTGTTGTATGTTCCAGCTCTAATGTTTCATCACTCTAATTCTTGTTATACTTCTGCTAATATGGCTAATACTTAAACTCTTCTTTGCATTTTTCCCATTAATGCTTTTACATAGCGAAACCAAAGGAATAATATTTTCATCATGGAGATATACCAAATTAGATTGAAACGAGAATGTCCTATGACTATGTGCCAAACTTTTGTGCTGTACTACTAGCGTCGAGAACAATTGAAAATATCATTTGAAAAGACAGTATTAAGATCTCTCATCAATACCCTTGAAGTTTTCTCTTGGCTACAGAAGCAAAAACTAGCTAGCTTCTTGTTCTGCAAACAAGGACCCGGACTTATGTCATCACGGAAGAAAATCAAAGTTGAAGGGAGGAAAAAACCAATAAGAAGAAGCGAGCGTCATTGTAACTAAAAACGAATCAAATGGGTTTCTGGTCACTGTTGGACCCAACGACTACGGGCATCAAGTGGACCAACACATACATCTCATTCGAGCGCCCATGGCTGTTAATAGACTGCTCATGAAGCGATATATTGTTGGTGTCTTTTTGAATTACGCTAGTGCATCAGTTGACTAATCAACTAGTGTCCTTGTGCATGGGCTGATGCGCGAAGGATCTTTGATAAGGTGTGGAACATATATTTACATGGGAACAATCCTCTTTATTATTTAGATGGCGAGAATAGTGTGTGGTGCGACGGCGTCGGTCGTTACGTGCTGCTGCTGCCTTTGCCTGTCTCTACAACCCCTGACAGATTGCTATACCAAGCAATCCGGTTCCGTGCGTGGTAGATACAACATTTTTTTATGTATGTGTGACACAAGGAGTGAACAAATAATGTTTGTATTAGGGTAACTTATATTCTCTTAATATAAAAAGGTAAACTCGTTTAACTCGTAAGCTAGGGTATCCCAATCTTTGTCAATAAAAGTAACTTCAATTCATTAAGTACTCCCTCAGTTCCTTAATGTTTATGCCACTTCTTTTGTTTCAACTATTCACAAGTATAGGGAATCTTACAAATAACTARTAATGTATAAGAATAAATATAGTGATGTGGGATCTTYTTTGATTCGTATTATTGTGTAAATTATTAATATTTAATCGTTATAATTTTCACAAATATATAATTAAAGATATAAACGATACAAAACATGCATTGGGAAGCGTATGAACAGTAAATGGCAGAAACATTATGGAACAGATGAAGTACATAAAATCACGGAAAAATTGATGAAAATAGTCTCAATTATAATCAACCTTTTAAAAACAAACAATTCCAATAATTGATGTCGGATATTATCTCATAACAATCCCAACTTTTTAAAAGGATATTTTATAAAAATGACCTTAGAGAATTTCCTATAAAGTTTAGGAAATAAATCACCATCAAGTCCCCTTGTCATTGTTAAATATAACTCACTATGGTTAACCAAACACAAAAGGCTAACAAGAGAATTTACATCACCTGAAATATGACATGAAACCAAACGATGTCATGATTGGATAAAATTGAAGAGAATAAATCACAAATTAGATGACAATAACTACTCGTTAAAGAAACAAGTGTCATCAGGCTTTTTTCATATCATGCTTTGTAACAAAAAATATACCCTATGAAAACGAAGGAAATCCCACAAAATGGGGAAAAAAAACCCCATTTTTTCAAAAATAATAATAATAATAACAATATATTTAATGAATAATTACCTTAGTTTATTCTTGTTCTTTCATTGTCAAACAGTTTTACAATAAATATAGTCCTACTTCTTTTGAGTTTGTTGGCAGTCCATATTCCCTTTTTGCTTGATTTTCATATTGAAAGCCAATAAAGTGATTTGATTTGGTCCAATGTGTATCTTATCTGACCTCTACAATATAATATTGTTTTAACTTTTGAGAAATCATAAATTTTGTGAAAGAACAAATTGCAAACTTAATAATATTTCTAAAAAATGGAGATCCAATTTAGAATAATTTTGTTGTTTGTTTTGTTGTCATTTTAGTTTCTTTGAGTGACCAAGGAAAATTATTATTGTGTACTTGTGTCCTTCTAGATTTATCGATGGCCCAAAATTATTGTGCCCCTTAATTTCAATACAATAATAATTACTCATCACAAAGGAAAAAAATGAAGAAAAAAAAAAGTTTACGCCTTTCATTTAAAGTTTTTAATATTTGTGCTTCACAGAAATAGCTACACCTACTCATCAGTGGATTACCTATCTACTACTAATAGATTTGGTACTAGTACAAGGAGTTACTACCGTCTTTGGCGAGTGGATTAATCTTTCGCGAGAGTTTGCATAGGTACCTCGATGAGCAGCATCCCTCTCAGCTAGAATTTTTTCCATTCTCAAGGTTCGAACCCGAGACCTTGGTTAAGGAGTTTAGACCTTTAACCACTTAAGTCAACTCTAGTTATTGGTACTACTAATAGAGTATTGAAGCGAGTGACWWCTCATTCAACTTAGAGTTTCAATCCCAATTTCAGGAGAWCATGAGATCYATTTTCATCCCACTTTTATAGCCCTCTAAACATAAAAACAAAAAATAAACATAAAATATTGATTATTAAGTCAGGCGGAGTTCCACTATTAATACTTGATTACATTCTTATCACTCTTAATTAATGGTATGGGTTAACAAATTTTTTCCACATCGACATCGAATCATGCATTAAAACCTTGACAATTGCAGTTGAATTAAAAACGATTCATAATGATGAATTGATTGATATCGATTATATATTGTCGTTCAAACAAGTAGCTTAGTCATTATATAAAATAAATTATATACTCATAATAATAAAATCTAATTTATTTGAGTTCAATTATGCTTTTGTTAAGAGCGTATATAAGATTTAAAAACAAGGATCAACTTCTCTTTTTTTGTGTGTGTGTTAAAAGCGCCACAAGGATCAGAATGAGAATCGATCCCAAGATCTCTTGGAATTAGGATAAAAGCTTTAATCACTTGAACTATCCGTGACTCTCGTTAACTTCTCTTAATTGTTCTACACACTTGTATGTGACTTTAAGCAGCAATGGTCCAATAAACATTATTTCCTCATAAATTTGTCAGCCCTTAGCCTTTCCACAATGTGGTGCATTACTACGGATTATGCATTTTCCACAGTAAACAACAGATAATGATATACAACCAACTAAGCAATGTACGTATTAAATTATTAGCAAAATACAAAATAACATATATTATTACGTATGGAAAAGGATTTCTGCTGTTGTAAACTTGTATTATTCTCTCTGAGTTACTATTTGTGCAAAAAAAACACTCTATTATTCAATTTCTTGAAATTTCATGTCTGTTATGGATATCATGTAAAACTAACACAGTTACAGTTAGTTAATAATTCAGCTTGTTCGTTAAACTGTATATTTGTTACAGCGTCTAATAATTAACTAACTGTCTTCTTGTTTATACTTCTTTCATTTATCCTACTCTATTACATACACAAGAGATTTTCATCATGTTACAATTGTTAACACGTTTTTTTATTGCCAAAAACATTTTGTGCTGTACATAGCTAATTGCAAAATCTTTTTAAGTATTAAATTTCATCATTGAATTCTTGCAGAAAAAAAAAAAACTAGCTAGTTTTTTTACTCAACAACGTGTTATTCGAAGAAAGTTGAAGGGAAAAAGAAAAAAAGAAAAAAAACAGAACAGAGAAATGGTTTTGTACTGTTGGACTAAGTTGGCATCAATGCCAATTTGCAGGTGTTAATAATCAGTGCATTGGGAGCTTTCTATTGGCTATTGTAATTATTGACTGCTGATGCCAGAAGATCTTTGAATAAGTAATAATCAACCTTATTAGTTCATTGTGTGTGCGCGCCGCTACGTGCATGCTGCCTTCTTGCACAACCACATTTGCATAAAGAAATCGTCGAATATAATATGTATTCCTAGGACTCCCTAATTGGGTAAAGCCTCATGATTATTTCGTTCTCACATGTTGTGATTAATAAATTCCCGTATTGTATATTGAAGCAAATTTTGACACATGGAGATTTTCGATCAGCTTGTTAAGGCTATGTATGTGCAGGATCAAACTGCAAGAAGAATAAAATCAAATTTGCGACATAATTGCATGTTTGATCGAATTAGTTTAGGACTACCTGTATGCATAATTATTGATGGTCAATGCACGATATATAGAGGAAAAGTGAGAAGATCAGAACAAATGTTGAATTTTGAAAATGCAGATAGTGTGTCGTGTTTCACTCCAGCACTCATGTTTGCAAGTCTTGCCAAGACTGTAACGTGTTGCAAAGACATCATTTCATGGTTAGAAAATTTCCATTTTTGCTGCTTATTTTGTTTTTTTTTTTTTTTTTTTTTGGCTTTTATGTTACTAGAACTTTTATGCTTCTTTCGCAACCATATATGATCAGGGCATGCATACGATACGAGTACAATAGTTTTAGTTAACCAATCTGTTGATCAGTAAGCATGGTGTTAACTAGACGTCATATGTTTCATATGTTTAATAATCAATTATCATAATTTTCTGTTTAGAGTATTTCTAAGGAAGAATTTAGGTGGTGGATATACAACTGCATCTTTTTTCGATTGCAGGTGGTTCATGCCCTGTAAAATGTAGGACTGATTTTTTACTTGAGAATCCTTGGTATGGATTGCAGTGAAATTGCTGAAACCTTGGGTACACCTCTGAAGGTTTAGTTACTTCGTTGTCAGAGTTTAGGTTACTTGGTACGCGTATAGTCCTACTATGTTTCTCTTAGCTATTTTCCCACTTAACAAATTTGCTCTGGATTCTCTGAAGTTTTAAGGGGTCGTAGGCACTTTTTTCGAATTGTACTTGAATCCTCGATTTCTATTTTTGGACATTGCAGCAAACTTGGAAAACCTTGTTTCTGATTGTACTCCCCTGCAATTCTGCCATGAGATGGCAGTCCATTTGGGGTACCGATCATGACTGCTTCGCTTTCTAACGATTGGTCGCTCTTTGCCTCATTCTCCATGGCGGTTTAATGATACTTATATGTAATTTTATGCAGATATTTTCTTAAGAGTATCCTAATCAGCATCGCTTGTCTTACACTAGGATCATTAGTAAGCACTAGCAATTTGTTAACAGTTACTTTCTTCAGATACATCATTTTAGAAATGCTGTTAAAGTTATCTCAACACTGATAAATGCATTCCTGTTGGTGTTGCAGCTCGGTGGATTTTACATATGGACATACACTTTCCACTTGGTAAAGGGTTCATCGGTGAAGTTTTTGGCACTAAGAGAGGCAGAGGAGGCTGCAAGGAATCCAAACAAGGACTTGGAAGCCGATACAAACARTCATCTTCTGATCAACGGAGAAACTCAAGGGTATGATGCAGAAATCCATCCTGTAAGTTCTTTTCATCACTCTCCTGTTGTTTTTCTATGGATCAGTCAGGCTGTGCGAAATAAGTATACTTCTCTCTCTTATATGATCTGCAATTACAAAAYTTTGTAGGTATCTCCTAAAAAGGAAATTGAGCCTGTTTGGCGGAAGYTAGTAGACCTTCTACATCWGATTTTAGAGGAACTGAAGACACCTCCCACTCTTGGTGCAGTGAGTCTACGTATACCCTTTACGAGTTACGACTAAGAATTGTAAAGYAACATAGCAGTTGTATGAATGTATAATGGAMTTRTATTTTGAAAAGCTGATTTGGTTTCTCAAAATTACACTCAAAGTACAATCAATGRTAATARTAGTCTGATACAATATACAATGTTACAAGTGTATTTTCATACACTGTAAGTTTTATGTGGTTCTACACTTTGTTTCAGATTATTGGACTCTTCTTCGGAGCTATTACTTGGTTAAAGGACCTCGTCATAGGAGATGAAGCTCCTTTCCGAGTGATTCAAGACTGTCTGAAATTGCTCGGGTACGTGATTTCTTCAGAGTTTATTTTTATTTAATTTTTCATGACTAAAGAGCAGCTGTTAAACTGTGGTATACTTGATAAACTCYTGTGCAGGGATGGATTAATACCATGTACCATACTTATTCTAGGTGGCAACCTACTTCAAGGTAACTAAAATCAGATGAACAGATAGGTCATATATTTAGTAGATTCTTTTCTTTCTTTATCGTAWGATGAAGATAGATCTTTGACTGAATACTGGTTATTACAGGATTGCGATCATCAAAAGTAAAAGTAACTGTGATTATGAGCATCTTACTCATCAAGTACATGCTTCTACCCGTGATCGGAATTGGAGTAGTAAAAGCTGCTGATAGTTTTGGCTTCCTCCCGGCAGACCCTTTGTATCACTTTGTGCTGATGCTTCAGTTCACACTGCCTCCCGCCATGTCCATTGGTTAGTCATGACTTCTAAACTGTTAAACTAGCTTCACTAAAGTTTGTTTTATACTCCGTACAATCTTACACTAACTTATTGTCTGATTTATGCGATGCTAGCCATGACTTTCTATACTCTTAAATGTGCAAATCGAGATTATGTTTGCACGGAATCTTCTACATTATTGATATTAATAATTTACCTGTGTTTATACATGGGACTGCAGCAACCATGACGCAGTTCTTTGACGTTGGACAAGAAGAGTGCTCGGTGATAATGGTATGGACATATGTCTTAGCAGCGCCTGCTCTTACTTTCTGGACTACTGTGTTCATGTCAATTCTATCCTGAGCAAAAGAATTCTGAAGGCAAACATGTTATCAAGCTTATTCAGGCACATAAATTCGACATGTCCTGTAACAAGTGCCACACAGAAGGCCAAATAGCCTGATAATCAGCAATTGGGAATTTCAAAGCGACAAGGAATTCAAAACGGTGCATACATATCACACATTTGGGATCGATTCTACAGATAATACTCTCAGCCATAGAGTAAGCACGTTTTAGATCCGAAAACCTGGCCAAGAATACAAGAAACAAGTTTCTCTGTAGGCATATGATTCTTCATTTAAGTATCAATTTTGCAGAAAATATTTGTTGAAATCAAATATATTTCAGTATTGTTTAATTACAAAACATATTCACAAAACTAGACTTGTTTTTTAAAAATGTAATCCTGCTGGTTTTCCAAATGAATCAATCTGCCTATTCTTACCGGTTATAAAGCCAAGTTCTTGTTTCTCTTAATATTAGCTTGTTCAATTCAGTTCAACTAGCTCAATTCGATAAGTATTCGCACCCCAAAAGAACGGGACCTAAGTCCATTCACGTATATCGCCATTTTTTGACTAGTAAAATGACTTTTAGATTTAGCACACACGTCTCCCAAATCAGTTTATATGCACCCAAATCTTTAGTATAAAATGAGTTACGATTAACTTGAAACAAAGGTTAAAAGAATGATAAATTACATTCAAGTACTGAAGTACACCTCATTGTTGAAACAGAATTTGAAAAGGCGTTTAATATAAAAGGTACAAAAATGGATTGCATCAGAATATTGAACATGAGATCCTGATTAATATACATGAATCACATCGAGGATTTTATACCTCCCAACAACGTAAAAAAAGGAAAAAAAAAAAATTGAATTTTGTATCATTCTGTGAGCGTAAGTTGAAGTTTAGGCCTGTTTGGCTGGGGTTCTACCACCTCCATATGAATTTTCACCATTTGCAAAATACTGTAAAAAATACTACCATCTCCCTTTTTAACCTGCTGATGCTGTTCATCTACTATCCATTCTCCATTTCCGTTGTCACCTTTAGCAGTTAAATAGACAGGCCCCTCAATACCATACCTACAGATACAAAGAGCACATCAGATCGCACCATTTTAGCTGCAGGTGATTGAAACAAGGACAGATAGAAGAGATAAACACGAAAAAAAGATTCTACAATCTTTACAGACAGGCATCATAACTATAAACTTGAATTCTCGCTCGCTCTAAGCAGTCATTGACCTTGAAACATGCCAAACTCCCAAGTCTTACTAATAGTTCTTGTTGGCAGATCTTAACCTTACACTCTATTCGTCAGTAGGCAGTTGGGGGGATATTAGATTAAAGCTTTCAAGCATTTTAAGTTGATACTTTCACTAATTTTGTTATTGTGGATCTGCTAAAAGCAAATCCCCCGATATCTCTCAATGAACACTTTATAGCATTTTAATTGAATCAAACTTAACTGAGGAAGAAACTAGAAAGGTTAAGAAACATCAGGCTGCCCCCACAGCATGATTGTCATGATAATTACCCAAACAAGTAAATTCAAATGGTACAGAATGACCACTTTATCAAGAAGATAGCAAATTCTTAGTGAAATTCACCTTATACTTCTAAAAGTGAAATTCACCTTATACTTATAATTTTAAAATGCATTTGTAAATACTCGCATGACTAATGTGTATCTGTAAGTTATTAAGATTACTCAAAATGAATCTGACCATGTATCATGCAATCAGTATCACATGATAATTCTGCATTTTGATTGTTATGATGAAACAAAATGAAGAGGTCTGACCAAGAAAACATCATAGGTAATGAAAATAAGACCAGAAAACATACTTGGGAACAAAAACTATAAATCCATTAGATCTTATCTTCACTATTCTGGCTTCAGTATCAGTGGGCCTGCAGATCAATCGAATAGAATGTATGCATCAAATTCTCAAAACAAATCTACAAAATATGTGGTCAGGTGCCAAGGGAAGAATAAGAAAGACATGTACCGTTTCCTGAAGTAAATTAGTGTATGAAGCTCAACTGAGGCGCGGCCAGCCATTTGGGCATTTCTATGTCGATAGTTCAGATCTGAAGGCAATCGACAGAGATGCATAGTTTAGAAAAATCAATAATGAGCTCAAGCATGTAATTAACAGATTTTGGACACAACTATAACCAGAAATGCAGAACTGCAAACATAATATCGGAGCACTCCATTTGGGCATTCACTACTTTTCAAATAAACCATCCTAAAATGTCACGTTATAGTTATAATGTTGATGATATCACACTGGTCTTCTGAAAGAGTGATTTGTCATAACAAAGCAGAAAAGAATGTCTCCTCATCTAAACAGTCGTTTCTGGTAAAACTATTGTGGTAAAGACAGATGCATGACATACGCAAGTTCAACTTTCTGCGACAATTGAGTTACATATAACCCAATAGACCATGTAATCTTCTGCTTCTTTTTTTTTTGGGTGGGGGAGGGGGGGAGCCAAAACAATTCAAAGATGAGCTAATGATTTCAAAAGGGGAGAAAAAGACCAATAAAGAACAAATAAATATTCTCCATGCATTCCATTTTACTTTTCAAGAAATTGTAGCTCACAAGTAACAAAACTGTCCCAACTCGAGAAAAAATTGAGATAGAGAGAGTAGAATAGACTTGGCTAAGATGTATTCATATCCTACAATGCCAGGAAATAAATGACATGATGGAAAATATAACCCGTCCTTTTTAAAAAAATTAAAAAAAAAAGAAAAGAAATACAAAAACAAAAATTAAAAATAAAATCCTAGACATCAATCTTTAGTTGAGAAAGAAAATCAATTGATGATCTTTTTAATGAAAGCAAAAACTTACTGTCAGCAATACTAGTAAGCTGAGGCCTGTCCTGGAATACAGCTGGAAGCTTGGATATGCCAATGGCTGCAGCAAGTAACCTGTGTACAACTACGTCTACAAAGAATAAAGCATAAAATAACTTGTCAGTGCATAATTCTTTAAATGTGCTCCTAAGTACGTAGAGTATGAGAAACCATTTTTCGGTTCCACCAACCTGCATATCTCCTGATAGGAGAAGTAAAATGAGTGTATAATGGTGCAGCAAGACCATAATGAAGGTACTCTGGAGGGCTGAGATCTCCACTGCAGAAATACACTGCCTGCAATTGCCAAAAAGAAGGTGGGAAAACAAAATAGGAATTCAATCATGCATTGCGTATTATATCCAAATTATCAAGAAGACATGAACTCTCACCTGTGTCATGCATCTTGTTGCCAAAATTCGAATCAGCTTGTTGAAATAAGGATCATTACCCTAACAACCATAATAATGAAGGTCAGCAGCAAATTTCTTTCCTCCTTATTTGTAATAAGGAAAGACAATGTGGACGCATGCCAGAAGGTTTTTCTATTGTTCAGAGCCATTGAACCATAGAAAGGAAGCTTAAAAAAAAGGAATCATCTGATGTGCTTTGCCTTTTAGTCCCAGACTCCCAGGTATAGAGAAGAGAAAGAGAGAGAAAAGAAGCAGCTGTAAAGACTTACAACAGCCCGATCAAGGGAATCAGCAAGTGCCTTCGATGATGACACATCTAGATCAAGGCCAATGGCAGCAGCAGTGCGTAGCAGAGGCTCAAGCATCTCTCTTGTTGGAGTAGGGTGACGTCTACAAGCYTGTTTACGTAAAAAAAAAAGGCAAGAATTCAGTAACATCAGAACTAGATACCATCACAATATCTTTCAGCAAACACCACCATGTTAATGAAAAACTTAGGACCTGTTTGGTATCACTCCAGTTTCTTTTTTTAAGTTATTATTGTTTTTGAAAGCCATGTGTCATATAAATAACACTCAAACCTATTAAAAATATGATGACTTTGAAATTGACAGCATAAAACTGAAATCCACTTTTTCTGGTTACTTCTTTTTGTTTTTACTTTTCAAATTTTCAAAAAAATAAAAAATAACTAATAGGACCTTGTCTTGCAAATCAAAAAGCACCTCTACAAAGGCAACATCCAGGTTTTAAAATATTTAAAAAAAAAAAAAAAAAAAAAAAAAGAGGAATACTGCGAAGTAAATTACAGGTTAAACACCAGAGGCTTAGTCCAACTAAATAAGTCTCTAAAGATTATCTTGAATTTGTTTGCACTATGAGCCAAGATTCCTATGTACAGTCATAAAATTCACCCAACCACTTAGAAACATTAAAAGAAGTAGAAGCTTATATCATTTGACCAAATATAAATGCTGCAAACAGAAACAAAATGTACCGTAATAATGAACAAAATGGAAAATGTTTCAATATCTTTTCTGCAACTGAAACATTGGCAGCAAGCATAAACTCTTCAACCATTTGGTTAGCTTCCCGGATTTGATACATACCTGTAAAAGAAATTTTGAGATTAGAATCATTAGATTACAAGACGGGCCTATGGATTGCTAAAACTGCAAACACAAGAAAGAAAACTAATATACAGAGATATAGCTTGGATATGGAAGTCATGGAGACAGTGAGTGTCAAACAAATTTCAAAATTCGTTCTTAACTACATAAAACTCAAGGGAATATAAATTTAGGGCAATCTAGTTTTTTTTACCCAAAAGATGCTTCGGGTTGGCATGTCTTCATGAATTAGACGGAAGGAGTATAATATAATTTAAAGTTGTCTCGAAAACTATGAAAAGAAGAGTATAGTAATTAATTTTAGACGAAGGGAGCATAATATATTTTTTTTAAAATTAAATAAAAAGATTACTCCGTATTACATATAAAAAAAATTCTAAAACCGGGAAAAATTTAAAAAAATCCCAATCAGATAGCATTGGACATTTTGTAAGTTCTTTACCCCTGCAATCGAAGTTATGGGTTCAAGTAGTCTTGGTTAATAAATTTTTACTGTGATGGGTCTTGGTCAAAAAGCCTTTACATGAGAAATAAACATGACATGTCACTGGCTATGATGTAGCATCGTTGGTAGAGTGGACAACATGGGGCAAAATAGCAAGCTTTTCACCTTCCTTTACGAAGTATAACTTAAATAATAATTAAATAGTATAAAAATAGCATGTGCCATAGGCCCAAGACTCTAAAGCCTAGAAAGAGAATATATACCAATATCAAGAGGGTCATGAGTCTCGGTATCAATCTGGAACTTAACCTCTGCAGATGCAAGTGTCAAGGCTCCTCTATCTATACGTCTTTGCCTCATTATCTAAAAAAGACAACAATAAAGGCACCTGTTAATCAGCAAAGAATGCCAATCACCCAAGTTGGCAAGTCATAGAAGCAGAACTGTATAGCATAAAAATAGAAAGCTGATAAAGCACACCTTTGCTAAAGTATTCATATTTCTCAGATCTGTAGTTAGTGGATCGACCATGCGACTGTGAGTAATAGAAACAACATCAATTAAAAAAGTCAGAAATACAGGATCTCTTGCACATTAATTGCATAACAAGGATAGCCAGGGAGGTGTATCAGCTCCCATCCCCCACTACAACTATATTTTCCAAAAGAATTAAAGGACCGTGAGAATAAAATTTAGATATCTTTAAAACTTAACTTAGGACCAAAAATCTAATCATTTTTGCAAATATAATTAAACAGATTAAATAAAGAGTTATTTCATCCTCAGGCTCAGCTATTCTATCACGTGGGTATGTATCATGGATTGAACAGTGATGTCAGTTTGATAATTACATATTAATATKACATCAAAAGTACAAAAGCCAGCTGCTTTGAGCCTTTGAAAATGCAAGGAATTCATCATCTCAGCTGATATACCACTACATATCACTTAAGCAGGTTGTGACCGAATAGATTTCCTAAAGACACTGAGAAAGCAAGATATAAGAGCCTTTAAGAATATAAGAGATGAAAGAGAACCTATCATCCATCCTTGCTTGAGCCTCAACATAAGACAATGCTGCACATGATTTGATGACACTTTTTGTGAACCTAGAAGATATAATATCTGCTTCGGGTGTAATTTCCTGAAATTTGTTTTTAAGTTCATAATGAAAGTAAAACCCATGCTTTATTTTTAAAAAAAATTGTCAAATCTTACAAGAAGAATTATGCATTGGAATGTCATTAAACATGTATAATAACATAGATGACAGTAATTCCATTAATATGAAAAAATAAGGACGTACCCAAATAACAGAAAAGGCCAGCCTTTCAACATCTGACCTAAGAGAACAAATATCTGCAAAAATCATATGTCAACACAACTTTGGACAATAATTATCTTTTCTGGCACTCCATTAAATAGAAATGAAACTGCCTTCAAAAGCAATAAGTTTAAAACCTTCAGTCAAAGGTTTAGGAAGCATGTCAATTCGCCGCTCCACAAGATACACCGACGTCCCTCTTTGTGAAGCCTCATCATCAAGAGGAGTTCCCGGGTGAACAAAATTAGTCACATCAGCTATGTCTAAAGAAATTATATGGTCATGGAATACCAATGAAATTACAGCTCGTTTGCTCATATGCTTGATGAAAAAACAATATGAACATTTCAACTGAAGTCTAATCAACTTCAAATTCTCAAGAATCGTGAATATAATTATGAAGGCAATTACATATTCACATGTACATATTGAATTAAATTTGAAAAATTGCATATAAGATCACGAAAGGTAGTTGTCTACCTCATCTACATCAAAAGGACAAAAAAATCAAGAACGGTGGTGCAGTCAAAACTCAAAGCAAATCCTTTGCATGATGGGCATAATATGATCTGGAATAGACCAAGTTCATTCCAGCCGATTCCAATAATAGAAAAGAGAATGAAATTAAAAGATAGACATTTTTTTATGAATATTTGGTTAGAATAAAAACAATAGATCCAAGTTCAATACCAAAAATGACATAATTTCACTCATAATCAACAAGAACTAAAAACAATATGAAAATAAAAAAAAAAAGAGAACATATAAGTGTATCACAATAGAACTCTATGTTTCCATTAAAAAAAATTTAAACCCAAAAGAATTTTCATTAAATAAAACCTTATTATGTTAAAATACATGCAAAATGCAAAAATGATAATTGTGGAGTTAAAAAAACAGAATGCAATATATGACAAAGATAATATAGAATTGGCATCATGCCATAATTTATGAAAATAATGTTTATGAACATAACAACACAGATTTCTTTTTAAAAGTGAGGAAGCACATGCAATCACAAAAGACCGCACAATATTGTTCAATTACTTCAGGGACATTAATAAATTCAAATTTTCAAGGATTGCTCGAGTCTAACGCCAGTTCTATGACCCATTTAACAGAATACTAAATACAGATCCAATAATACATGCAAGTTTCAAACACATTAAATACAAAACATCATGATCTACATATATGAGCTAAAAACTAAGTGATGATAAAAGGATACGGACTCCCACGGCAAAGTTACCATTTGGAAGAGGTATACAATGGAGAGCATCATCAATGTCCCGGCAACCTATACCAACAGCATAAGAAGAGAATAAAAGAATTAAGAAAAAAGAAATCTCCATCACAGAATCAGAGCTGAATATGCAGTACCTGGAGGATCAACGCTAAAAACTCGTAAATGCCTTAGATCCTCTCTATTAGTATCAGACAGGTGTTCCTGAGACACTGACCACGGTAATGGTGGCAAGCAAGCCAATACTTGAGAAGTGAACGGTTTAGAGTTTATATCATTCTCTATTAGTACCACCTGCAACATCCACGCCACCAAATGAAGTCTCATCGTGGATATAAATGACAGACGCATAACATCTGTAAAACACATGCTTACGCAGAAAAAACTAGTGAATGAAAACAGTACATTAAGGTCAATGAACAATCTATACCTCAGTTTCGGTTTCCCTATCACCAATCTCTCCAATGGTTTGGACATAGTGACCAGATGGATAGCGAGATGAACGGTCCCAAGAGTCAACAGCCACAATAATTCTCTTATCCAAAAGGTTTCCAAGCTGTCGAGTTTGAATACGAATTTTAGGTATCCTTCGATCCTTTGAAACAAACAAAGCATGAGCAATGCCACCACTACCAGCAGGCATAGGCATTGGCTCTAGAGATCCACAATAACTACAAAACAGGAAGTGAAAAATGTCAAAGCATAATAAATAACATTCTCGTGGAAACAGGATGCAAAATCCATGAAAGCATACTCCTATGCTTCCAAGAGGCAATGAACCACCTTTTGACTTCTTACCAAACTCAAATGAAACAATAACATGTGAGAAAAAAAGCCTAGAGATAATTCAAACAAAATTCCATCATTTATCAAAAGCTTCATCAAATTCATTATGATCCTGGTCCCAAACTTAAGCTACACAGCTTATAGAATTAATTGATGGTCTACATACATTTACATTCACATATAAACCAAAAAAAATTATCAATATTTGCACTTCAAATGCCAAACAGTGTATGGCTTGCTGCTTGCATCAACAACTTTCTGGTTCCCATCACAAGAACCACAGAATATGTTGACAATACTTGTAGTCTTGTATCCTAGTTCTAATTCCTTCACCATTCTAACAGCATAAATGTTTGTTTCCCTTGAATTTAGAATTCTGATCCACAATGATTGACATGGTGCAAGAACAGACCAACAAAGCAGGAAAATACTTCTCATGTTTACCTACTTATTAGACACAAAAAGCTATCATATTCTTGATGTAGTAAATAAAAAATAAAAATAAAAAATAGCCAACATCAATAGATGAACAGAGGAATTATACTTCCTCTAACAAGGTTGCGATGAAATTAAATGGTATGGCACACTTCAAAGTGGAGAGGGAAAGTAAAAAAAAACAAATAATCAGGTGCATAAAGTAGCCAAATAATCTTCCCCCACTAGTACAACTTTTCCCCAAAAAAAAAAAAAAAGGAATTGTTGCAACTAATATGACATTTCGCAAAAACATGAAGTGTTGCTTGAGAAACAAAGGAATTATAAAATCAGAGCAATGAAGGATGGCATCCAGTTAGATGCAAATATAAATATCAACTTACGAGTGCCAGTTTCTCTTTATAATACCCACAACGCATCCTGATGGACGACTAGGAGATTCATCTGTACTGGAGCCTTGGGCATTTGTATTTCTAGGGGCATCATCAGCACTGTTTGGAACAAGATGTACACTTTCATCCTCCTCATCCTCTGCCAAGAAGTAATCACCAATCATAATTCAAATCTCGTGTATGGTAGATACAAAGTAGATATGATAATGGATGGATTTGACTCAGCTATTATGTCCCCTGAAGGACTTTAGGAGGAGCTCACATCACAATTAATAATTCTCCAGAAGATAATTCACTCATTAAGAAAGACAGAAAGCATTGAAAATAGTCGGAATAGTAGACCAAAGAGTACAGTAAGTCAGCAGCAGAAATTTGACAAAAGAAGGTCAACTAACTTTAAGGTTGTAACTTGCAAGTTTCACTATGACCATTTTCTTCTTTTAAATTTTTATCAATGCTGCATTGTGCTACAACAATTAGACCTAGGCCTCTTAACTGTCAAACATTCTATAAATGACTCCAAAATCATCACCCTCAATCGGCAAGTCCCCTTACTAAAGCAATGTCGATAATCACTAATTTACTATTTACACAATACTCTCTCAAGCAACATCAAGTAACGATGATCAAACAAGCTTAGTGTAGCATATGCTTTACTCTCAGAATCTCTCGAATCCATCTGCAGCAGGAATATACACCAAAAAGTAACCTACACCAAGCTGTTCAAAACTCACATTCATAATAACAGCAAGTACTAGGAGCCTGAAGAATCAGGCTTATACATTATAATGTAACCAGTTTAACCATGTTTTCTCACACGTAACAAACATTAAAAAGTGAGAGTAGGGGATAGCTCAAGTGGTTAAAGCTTCCCTCCCGGTTCCAGGAGATCCTGGAAACGATTCTCATCCCCACCCTTGTGGCTCTCTTAGCACCAAAAAAACAAACATTAAAAAGTGATGTGTCCACTCAAGGTTTGCGTACATTACTTTCACAATTATTTGGTAAAGTTTATCTTAAAGCTAAGCATGGCTCAAAATTATATGTTAGACTCTCCAAAAACCAAAGGATATGTTCTGATGCATTAGGTAGAGCAAATAGAACTACTACCATAAGTTCATACCTTCATCTGCTATTCGTGATTTCTCTGCATGCCACTGATCTTGGGGTAAAAGTTCTACAGCCACTATATCACCGTCAAAAGCACGGTTCATGTTTGTTCGACCATAAATAGTTATCTCATCACCAATGCTCTCACTTCCAACATATGCTTCAAATGGATTATAACGGTTAACGCGAAGTTTTCCTTGATGGTAAATTCCACGATGTAAACCAGCAGTGATCTCAGACATTGGTTTATGCTACACAGAAAAAACAGTAAATAATGGTAAGGCCGAAGGCTACAAGGATTACAGAATTCTAGGTCAATTGCTTAAAGTTTCAGGGAGGTTACCTCACTGTAAATGATTTTTCTCTTTGAAGGCCTCAAATCTTCAGCATCAACCATCACCACGTCCTCTGATGCAGGCTGCGCTAGCAAATCAAGCAATGCTGGTTGACCCAATGATTTGACATACGATTCAACTGAGGCATAATTAAGAGTTATAGTCAAGTTTGGATCAGGCAAAATGAAATGTTGCAAAACATTCGAATAAATAAAAGGAAATTCAACTCCAGTAAACATCATCAAAGACATAATTCACTTATAAAAACCTGTCTCAGCAAATATGCCTTCCTCATTTGCCTTCCTTTTGTTTTCTTTATCATTAGTAATCAGCAGAACTCTTACTGCAGAGCCTAGATGTTTTTGATACCATAGTGTTGCTACACGAATTGCTGTAGAGCAATCACACATCAGAATATGAAACCAGAAAAGGTACAGGCCAAGAAAATTAAAATGAAAATTGAGGGGTACAAATATATACAGGTTTCCTAGTATCCTTAAGTTTGCCACAAGGCCCACAATTTTCCAATTTGTGCACACAGCAGAATAAGCACATCTTACACAATCTTTTAACTACTATATGACATGCTCAAATACATTAAAATTTGTCTCATAAGTGTTCTGATATAACATACCTCTATCATTTCGATCATTTGGACTTTCCCCGACCATACCCTTGACATAGGTCTCCCTGGAGAAGGAAAATTGTTAAAAGCAAGSTCAAAAACATCAATATAAAAAGGTAACGCTACTTTTTCCCTTACATTACATTATCAGATCGAACAATATCAATAGATCTTAATATGCAACATGAAAACATCAGCTATCACAATGGAAGGAGTTTTCTACTAACAACCTCATCAAATAACATCTCAAGTGACACAATCTAATAATCGTTTCAGAACTAGCAATCACTATAAAGTTGCAAAGTTGTTGCCTTTTCACAACACACTTATAAAAAATAAAAATCGGGGGAATATTTTTAGACAAGTCGAGTTTTTAAGACTTTTTCTATGGAAGGCAAATATGAATAGAGCAATTATAAGCCTACCATGAAGTTGGTAACAAGTAGCAACTATTGAAGAAAATAAAATGGTTGAAGAAGAGGACTAAAATATCTTCACCTCTCAATTATATCCCAGAGCCAAAAAGTAACCCTTAGCAGGGCATTGAGCATAGAAATTCAGCACTTCAACATCTCTCCCACTAGTAGCATCAAATCAATTTATAACATACTTCATTTGGTAAAAAAAATACTTCCTCCATTTCTTTTTAATAGCAATATTTACCCAATTTGGAAATATCAAATTAATAGCAACAATTGTTCTCTTTCCATGTTTGCATGTTACTTCTTCCTATTTCTCTCTTGATCACATGCCCCCACTTATTCTCTCAATCATTTTCACACTCACAAACATGTGTCATGCTCAATGTTGCCATTAAAAAGAAACAGAGGATTTGCTATGTATTAATTTACTCGCTACATTTTTCATTTTGCAAACTCCTAGGCAATTTTTAGAGAGGAAAGAGATAGAGACAAGATAAAGAGAGTTTACAGCCAAAATTAGAAGTGTGGAAACTAGCAAGTAATTATAAACTTCCATAAATAGAAAGCATGTGCATATATTGTAACCTCATAACCTACTTGCGATGCTCAATTAAAGAACTATCAATGCATGTACAAAATTTGCAACTATATAAATCACTCGCGCCGCCCACTTAAGAACACAACGAACTATCAAAGCATGTACAATCGGTGGCGGATCCACGCCGGGTTCATTGAACCCACACATTTTCTAGGAAAATTCGTACAGTTTTTTATTTTAAAAATAAATAAATATAAACAGAGGTTAAAGCTTTAACGCGTGTAATATAGAGCATAAAAATGGATTAGCTCAGATGGTCATGCTCCCATATTGTGCGGACTCCAATGAATCTCAGTCCCTGAGGAACCTCCCGGCTTCTTCATTTATTTAATTTTTTTGGGGTTTTATTCTTTCATTCATTTCTCAAACTCTAACTCAAAAACTATATCTATTTTCTCTCTCAACCTCCCTTTTCCACTTTAATTTGTACTCATTGAATGTGTGTTAATTATTTTATGTAATTTTGTAATTTAATTGTTAAATAATTGATTTTTTTATGAATTGTTAAGTAGTATTGTAGACTTTGTAGTAGTAAATTGTAATATGTGTGTTATTACTCAATGATAATTATGTGTGGAAAAAAAAAGTTGTGCAATAGCATGGGTGACCATCTACTAAATGATAGTTTAACTACTTTTTCTAGAGCGAAACTTGCTTGTTTATTAGAGCTAAGGATGATGCATGATATATAATGACAAATTTCTAAGTATGTAAACTCGAAAAATGCATTTGTAATTTTCTTTAATTGTATAGAACTATGAACTTATGTATTGTATTTTAAGTTCCCTAAACATCCCATGTAATCCAATTTTGAACTTAATGAATTGTTATTTTAAAATTACCCGTTGTAATCCGAAATTGAGTACTCTTTTTCCCCTAATTTGGAACCCACTGTTCCAATTCCTGATGACACCACTGTGTGCAATGATCATTATTCAATACTTATTTGTGATGCTAATTTGAGAGCACAAAAGAATAATCAAAATCATGTAGAATTATAAGAAGACTGTAATTTTTTAACTTACTTGTGATGCTCATTTGAGAAAACAAAGAATTTCCTTTGAGAATTGCTGCAAAGACTTCTAAGCCTGTTGTAAACAGAAAGGTTCTTATTCTTAACCTCATCCAACACCACTGACAACACCACCACTTCATCAATTGCTGGATTCTCAAGCAAATCAATCTTCTCACCCAAAATTAAACAAAATCAACAATTAAAAATCACAACTTCATCAATATTCATCATTCAAAAAACAAATTTAAGCTCAAAATACCTGATTTAACACAACATTAGTATCGACAATTATAATGGTGGAAGCATCAGAGCTCAAACGAGCAGCAGAAGAATCACAAGTTTTACAAATTGGAGCTCCGCAATATATATCATCTCGTAAATAATGTTCTCGAACAACCTGAATTTATCAAGCATGCATAATTAGTGAAGCATTGAAATTAAGAAGAAGAAGAAAGGGGTAAATTAGGATTAGGGTTTTTGATGATTGAAGAAAAAAAGAGGGAAAAATCAAATTAACCTTGACAACTTTGCCACCTTTGGTCTTCTTGACGAAGGACMTGCTTTGCAGCATTATTGAAGAGAAAAATTATTTCAATTTACTACAAGTTAAATCGAATGCTAGTAAATATCAAGAATTTGTTTAAGTGATTGAGTAATAGAGGAGAAAATTCAAAGAGAAGTTTCAAGTTTRCCAGAAAATTGCAAGGGTTTTAGGGTTTAGCTAATTGCGCCACGGTATTTGGCGCTTCTGCCTTGTGATTTTTCACGGCTTGGTATAATGTAGGAACGTAGGACTGTTGGGGCGTGCTAATAAATGAGTCCCAAGGAGGCAAAGGACTCCCGGATCCCGAGTCCTGGGTCCCAACCACTAGGTCGTTAGGTCGAGACATCGAGCACGTAACAAGGGTTATGTTAGAAGGCTCAAACACAAGTCTCGAATCTCAATAACAACTTTTAAGGCTTTGTGAGAATGTAAGTTGGATGAATTTCTCAATACTCATACTCGTGTTGTGCATGCAACATGGAAAAAAGATGGATTAAGCTAGGTTTCCTTCAATGAACTAGCGCATTGTTAATAGCTAATTCTTGCGGGAAACTATGCAAAAGTGACCAATTTGTCCCTTTTATTCTTTTCCAACGTCTCTCTACATAACGTAGAGAAATGATTAACCTCACACAGTGTGTCGCTTTTCGGCTTACTCACAAGATCAATTTTGTAAATATAGACAACTTTGTACATGGATTATTTTGTATTTGTTCATGAAAATGTTTCCTAAAGATACAAAAATAATTGTGTATGGACTAAATACTCAAACATTATGTGAGGTTAATATTTTATTTATTTTTTGGTTAAATGTGAGGTTAATTATTCCTCTACCCATTAACGTTCATTCTTCCTCTAACACCCATCACCCCACCCCATTCCTCCTCCTCCACAACTTATTTAAGCATATACACAATTGATTAATAATCAATCAAAAACTTCATTTTAATTATTTACGTTGTTATCATTATATTTGAAACCGTTTCCACCATGGTGGAGGTTGTCTTGTTTGAATTCATCTATTTTCATTGTTCCTAATTCATGCATAAAATTATCTAATTTCTGTTGCTCCTAAATTGGATTTCTATCACTTGATATTATGCATAAGTTTCTAATTGACAAATTCTCTCAATGTGTTACACCTCTAACATAAATCATTGAACATACATATGTTTTTGTTTAATACCCTAAACAAGTGAGAATTGTTTCCATACTTATTTAGTGACGGGTTAATTAGGATGCTCATGGTATGATCAATTGTACAGTAAAATCTTTCTCATTTTTACAACTTAGACATTTATACTTAATGCAACATCATGAAAAAAACCAAATCAACTTCAAGCTTTCAAAGATATGGTCCAACAGGGACAGATAACAAAGTTAACTGTTGACAAGAGAAGACTGGAACTTTGCTCTCTGCTAGCATTAATAGTCTTGTCTTCGAAATATTGGCCTTTCCATTATACCGTGGATACAAGATCAGGAAGGTATATACTCCTGAGTAGAGAAACACAATTATAAGTTCATTACAACAGTTTAATACTTGCCGGTTTCAAACCAGCACTATAGGTACATATCCCACTTTCAATCACTGGACTACACAAAGAAGTAATACCCAATTCCAGTCACTGCAGCAATCAATGATGGATCAATGACCGAACCTTGATATACAACTCTAAAGCTAATGTTTACATAACCAAACATTTAGTACCGATACTTAGTAGAATAGTCTTTAGGCGAGATCACCAGCCCTCGGCCCTTCCTTGCCCCACGATAAACTGTCTCAACAATGTCAATAAACTCCTGCTTGTTCTTCAGGGCCCAGTTGATTTTATTGTTGTTACCAGTGCCAAGATCTATCATTATGTGCTTGTTCCTAAAAAAGAACATAACAGTGCAGGGGTCATATAACTCATACATTGTGTTGAAATCAGGCACCTCTGATATGTCCACTAAGTAAATCACTGCAAAGTTCTTTATCGTCTCAGCCACAGCAGCCAGCACTTCATCCATCTGAAGGAAGCAAAATAWGAATACAAGTGAATAAAATATCAAGCTCATACATATTAATCAGACCATGGAGAGACAGATAAACAACCCACAACAAGCCACTGTAACACATGAAAAAAAAAAAAAAAAGCCCACCTTTTGGTGAATTAGCGATCGTCGCACTTACTTTGTCAAGAAATAATCAAGAGGGCCACTGAAAAAAACAAACAACACGATGTAAAGGGGACCAATAGAAGGTGAGAGCACTATCTRTCACAAAACACCATTGATTGGAGACACTCGGATATAGACTACCATTGATTGGCAAAGACATTCAGAATTTCAGATATATACTAAGTAATTGTTACTCAGTTTTTGCACACTGATAACACAATATCATATACTATAAAAACTCTAAGGAATACAAAAACAAGTAAAGAACGTTAACTTAACCATAATTTGCTCATTTCAATAAGCCCAAGTAAAACACTTTTTGAAATSAACCAAAACAACATTAAAAATGTAAAAGATACCAAAGTACAAAAGATCTTCGCAACATCTCCGTCTTTCCGATAAAGTGATCCTGTCAGGATCTAGAAGAAAGCTACAGTGGCTCTGTGCTACAACATAGACAATGAGTTTTCTCCATAACCCATTTACAAGGCCATTGTAACAACTACAGTCAACAAAGCTACAGCATCACCTTTGTGACTTGTGATGTGAGGTGAAAGAGCGAGTTAACAGAACTTTTGTGACTTGTGAGTTGTGAATCACAAGAATTCAGCAATGACGTCTACAGAATAAAAAACTAGAGAGGACAAAACCTTTATATGGAGAGATTAAATTAGAAGGAAAGGGAGGAAAGAGAAAAGATGGGGAACAAAAATCTCCTTGTTTTGATAAAGGATTGGGGAAAGGAGGGGGAGGCTAGAAAAGATTTATTTCCCTCACTTTTAATGAAAATACGACATACCCTGTGTTTGGGTGGGAAGAAATGGAAGGAAAATGAGGTAAGAGAAAGAGAGGGAGACCATATCTCGTGTTTGGGAAAAGATTTAGGGAAAGGAAGAGGCAGGGATCCATTTTCCCTTTCTCTTTAATAAGGTTAATCACTTCAAATTTGGATTTAGAGGGAAAATGAACCTTACAAGTTACAACTCCCTTCCCTCTCTCTTCCCTACTCCCCTTCCTTTCCATCTTCCTACCCTAAAATTAGGTCTTAGAGAAGGCATACCAAGACCACACACTCGAAGAGTAGCACAACAGAGTTCTGACACCTGAGTGAGACACTGAGAWGGTCAAWTCYGTCTGTTGGAGCAACCCAATAAGCTTAGCAATCGTCAGAAATGATCTCATAAAACTGGTTTTAAGGTTCAATTTACAAAATCAATCAAAGGAAGCGTTCCATTACGTGAAATTTCAAGTATCTAGCTACAAGAATTCAGTGTTCTACACAGCAACAYTGGAAATTAGAAGTGTTTTAGCTGCAAAATCCCACAAATAACCACGATTAGCTGCAAGTGCGTTGAATTAATCCTAAACTTGCATGATTCACAAGCATTATCATAACAGTTTAGTAACCGCTAACATGACTCATCCAATCATCTAATCATCATCATCATCGTCAAATCAGCCAAGATTTGTCAAACTGCTCTTCTTCGTACTCGATCAAATAGCTCTAATACTCAGCAAACTTTTAACACAATTCACAATATTGTTCTCACAATAATTAAKGCTATATAATCACACACAAGAACAAAAAAAATCTCAGATTGAACGSAAAACATTACATTAAACCCTAACAAAACAAGCTAAATCAAATCGAATACTCAACCTAGTTTCGTAAAGAATCAACCAAAGTAAAATTCAATCCAAAAAAAAAAAAAAGAAAAGGTAAAAAAAGAGTGAACCTGCATGCAAGTGTCGTCCCAATCATGGCCAAATCGGATGATGACAACACGCTCTTCCTCGGAGAGAATTGCCTGATCGACGGCCCAACCAGAGTGTAAGTGCGGCAACAGGTACGACATCTTCTTCTCGTTGTTTCTTTCTCTCTCTTCCTCTGTGTTTTTCTCTCTCTAGAATGGAAAAATGGAATACGATGTTCGAATATTGGAACAATCTGGAAACTGGACTTTTACTTCTACGGGGTTATTTATAGCTGTCTGTTGCCAGCTGCCCAGCTGTGAGCCTGTGACTGTTTCATAGGAAACCTCTAGATTTTCTGTTCCTTTCCAAATTTTTCATGGTTTTTTTTTCTACTAGCCGTTGCATCGCGCAGCCGTTGCATCGCGCGCGATGCGCGCGGTGCCCCAGACGGGTTGCTAATTGCGAATGTGTCTAAAAACCTCTTTACACGTAAATTCAGTGCACACATGATATTATCGGTGCATGGTATATCATAAGTATGACTATAATGAATTCACTTGACTTTAAATGACTATTGATGAAGATAACTACTAAATCAACAAAACTAAGCAAATGATAGCACTTGAATTAGATAGATGCACGCGATGTCCCAATCGATATGTATAATATGGAGTAGAATTTTACAATTAGTATGAATTAATAATACACACGATCACACTCCATAGTAATAAAGGGTTTGATAGAAAATGTCTACATAAAAGTTTCCTTTTGCTATTTCTAAAGCCACACAAACAAAATGATAACCACTAATAAATCCAAAAGTATAACATGACTGCCATTAAGTGAAAAATTATGCTCAATGTTACAAATTCAACAATCAACAAAGATCACAAGTCATAGAACAGATTCTGAATAGAAATTTGTCGAGTAGAGTGTGAATTATTCGTATCTTTCCTATTGAGTTATCTAACAAAGAGACACTCACATGATAATTGATCAATTCTTCAAAATGGTATCAATTAAAATACACGTATTCAAATAAAACTTTCTCAAATCGGATTACACTGGACATCTTAATTAATATTGTTTTTTATATATCTAAAATACTATAACACAGTCACTCCAGTGGAATTGCTATGTCACCAATATACAGTGTATATTAATTATACAATCTGTTACGCGTTCTTCTCATGAACTGAGAGTGCGAGTGTCAACCAATTGACTTACAAGCAAAAGAGCAACCTGCAAAGCACCAGAATATAAAGTTCAATAAGAATTCGATCAATTAATCAATCAAAGCCTAACATAGGAATTTTTAAGGAAAAGATATGTGAGCTCTAAATATTATGCGCGATGATTTCTTACCAATTCATAAAGCCTTTGACCCTTTCAGCCATATACTCACAACATACCTGAAAGTTTATGGTAAGATAAATACTATGTTAGGGAAGTTTCAAATTGTAAAATTGATCATAGATTCATATATATTCAATACTGAATTATGATATAATGAATATTCAGTACTCATTAATTGATATATTAGCAGCTTGATAAGGTGAAACATTGATACTCTTCCTAAAAGAAGTGGTCATCATAGAAGCATATCTTCGTAAAAGAAGTAGAAAGCAAATAACCAACAGAGTATTATATTCATAAATCTTTAAAACTAATCTACTCTAGCTATTTCTAAACTAATCTTAAAACTAATCCAGCAAATTATATTACAACCTTATTAATTCCCTTCATTAATCCAGCAAAAACTTTAGAATGCGATGTTTGACACTCCAAAGAGAAACAAAATTATAATAGGACTGACTACTTAGATAAGAGTTTAAGAAAAAGTATTATCCTGTGTAGTGTTATACGTTAACTATTTCAGAAGCAGATTTCATTCAAAGTTCAAACCTTCAATAAAAGCCGAAACACATCCTTGGCAATTGCTACATACATTCTCTTAGATTATCCAATACACATCACCAGATTTGACATCTTCCTAATCTAAAAGGGAAATCAACAACAAATGTCAATACTCATAGTGATCAGACAAGCTCAATACACTGGCACATAAATTTCAAACTTCAAATAAGATCAATGCAGACAACATTGCATATTGTCAAGATCAATCAACTACAGTCTACAACTCTACAAGCCCTGCTTTGAACTACTCAATTACAAAGAAATGCTATCAAGCTTTATATTTATATCACAAAGCAGTAAAAGATTACATATAGTTCTAAAACTCTCCTAAGATTCATGTAACTTTTAAAGCTTATCAAAGTGAAAAGAATAATAAAATGAATATACAAACAAATGGCTTCTCCAAAGATCCAAAGCCATATATTCATACACCACAAGCCTTTGATCTCTTTGCATCTGTATTTGTTCTATGAATTTGTTGAGTTCGGTTTCATAAAGGATTTATCAACTCTTAAATGGTAGAGCCAGGGAGATAATTGGATGATGAAAAAAAACCCTCCAACTCTATAATCCTAACCCAGAAGAAGTCATCATATCAATGCTAAATTGATTTTCAAAACTTACAATTTTATCAATTTCCAGCATGTTAGAATAACAACACTCCAGCGTATATGCATGGTTTAAGGTGATGCTATAATGAAATTTATTAAAGTAGATATGCAAATTTATAAATATCTTAGAATAACAACACTCCAGCGTATACATACCCAGAGTTCGTGCAGCTCAGCTTCAGTAATTCTGCCATCCACCTTTTTGTCCTTGATCTTGCCATTAACTGAGTGAGCCATTTTGCAGCTCCCTATAGCACTGTTTGGTTGCCTAGAACAATTACAAAATCAAGTTCCTTGCACTTAAGTGACCTTCCCGTGCACGCATCCTGGACAAATTCAATTAAAATGAAATGTCAAGGTGGAGATCTGAATAACTTCTGCTCCAATAATGCAAGATGGAAGACTTGCCAAAGAGTTAAAAAGAAAGTTAACTTGATGAAAAATCCTTGAATAATTTATAAGGAGCAAGAATAGTCAATTTTATGCCTAACAGTCTAAATGATGGGGTTGTCAGCTTGTATAGAGAAAGTTCGCTCACCAATTTACGTTRCCTCGAAGCTGAAAAGTATTTATCTCCCTTTTATGCCCCGATATACGGATAGGCTAAGCATGATCCCAGGTTGGAAATGTGTTGGTCGAGAATCTATAGTGCACTTGCAAAACACAAGGGCCAAAATTTTCAGTCAAAAGAAACCTTTGCCCCACAACAATGCCAAGAACTCTTGAAACCAATTTTGATGCAAAGCTCTATTCTAACGGACTATCACAAAGGGTACTTTCCAGTGCAAGAATTTGAACTCTCTAACCAAAAACCCTAATTCTTCCACCCTCAATCATTCACAAAACAATCAAAATCTCATTCCAACAACAAATTCAGACACCAAAAATCAAAGCAAAAAATTACAAATTCAAAATCAAATTTCGATCTAGGCTTCCTCCTCCCAATCACAAATTCAAAAGCGAAATAAAATAAACAAACAAAACAAACGACAAAAAGAATCACAAATTCAAAAGCGAAATAAAATAAACAAACAAAACAAAAGACAAAAAGAGAAAAGGGTAGCATATGTTTACCTTCATTATACCCAATCTCCAAATGCAGATCTCCACCTTCATTATCATCCCCAACATCAGTCAARAAGCAAACGAGTAAAAGAGAGACTCGRTATTGAAATTGACAAAGAGAGATGGGTCGCAWGTTGCTGGCAGCGTTTTAAAAGAGCGAGGGAGAGCGGTGGCAGTTGAACGGCTGAGCTTGGGTAACCATGGAACGGTTGGAGACTAATCAGTGTAGCAATGTAGAAGACAGAAATGAGGAGAGAGAATCAGATCAGCAGTATTAGGAGGGGTTTAGGGTTTGGTTGATGGGTGTGGGCTTTTGGGGGGTTTGGTGGGTGGGCTTTTGGGGTTTGAGTTGGACGGGCTGTGGGAAGTGGACTTTGGTGGGGTAAATGTTGTTGTTCATACTGTTCCTCTTAACAGTAGCAGCTTATAAACTTTTTATATGGTATAGATTTAACACTCTATAATCCTCGAGCATTTGCWCGATTTTTAAATAAAATACAAATTGTTCTAAATAAAATCATCAAAATATGATATCTTAAAATTGTAATTTTTAAAAAKTAAAGTTTTGTTTTCGATTTTTTTATAGTTTTATACTCCATCTGTTCCGATTTGTTTTACGTTTTCTTTTTGGTGTTTCCTTTTATTCTTTGCATTTATTTTTTCATACTTTATTATTTTTACTCCGTACTCATCATTCTTGATTTTCCAACCAAACTTATCTCATTCACTCATTTTTAAATATGAAAAGATTTACTTTAATTTTATTGCACACATCTCAAACAACTTAAAAGAATAATACAACTTCCAAGTAGAGGTGATCAAGTATAGCCCGACCCGAAATTTTGCGGGCTTTGGACACGATTTTTCGGSCCGGAATCGYGCCGGGTCGGACTCGGTTCGATTTTRCTTAAATTTTGTGCGGGCTTTGGACGTGACTTTTTACACAATTTAGTTGATTTTTTGGGCCCGGCCCGAAAAAGCCCGAAAAGTCCGTCAAGCCCGCTCCATTTTTCGGGCTTTGGACAACAAGTTTAGTCCCGAATCCAAGCCCGCCCTGGGCGCCCCGATTTAAGGGCCTAAATATTCAAGCTAAACCCGACTCGAACCCGGCCCGGCCCATGATCACCTCTACTTCCAAGTAATACTAACATATTTTATCCAAATGCTAATTTTTCTTAATTGACAAACGTAAAAAAAACAAATTGGAGCAGAGGGAGTAAAAATTAATAACTATATAAAATTTTATCCGAAAACACATTTATTAACATTCATTAAATGATTTTTACATTTTTTTATACAATAATAATAATTAATAAAGTGTTTAGGAGGGAAAAATGTGAGAGATGAGGATTACTTTAGTAAGAGTTATTAGATCTCTATTATATAAGGGAAGGGGGGAGGAAGATGGTGTCCCCTTCTTAAATGACTTTTATACCCTTAATGAGATTATTTAAAAATTATGAATTGATGTGCTTAAATTATCCCTTTTTACTGATTATGTGATTAAATATGAAAATTGCATTATTATGTGAGTTAATTAATTAGTCAAAAACATTAAACAATGAACATTATTTCAAATTGTATTAAAACATTAATGGTTTTATTTTGAATTTCAACTTTGAAGACATAATTATTTACAAAATAATTACAATTCAGGTAAATTATATTGCTAATTAGATATAAACATTTTCTTATGATACATATCATATATACAATTTTCATATATACAAGCATAAAAACTAGTTAGATTAGATTAGATTTGTTGTGAGAAATATAAAATAGAGAGAGTTTTACACTCAATATGTACTAGATCTTTATTGCACGCGATGCGTGCGTTATCATTTTTTTTATCTAGTATGAAAGTTAACTGATTAATTATATACAATACCTCAACTTATATATAAACGATAGTTATAAAATTTTGCACGAAAAGGATGAGATTATAATTTTTATTGCAAATGAATGTTTAATAGAAATAAATTATATATGCAAAATTTGGTTCATGATTGTTTGAAAATTGTTTTAATTGTGCCTGGGGTGTAAACATAAATCGTAAACATAAATCGCACAGACTGGGCCTTGACGTCTTTCACTTTTCTTTTATCATGTTTCGTTTCTTTTAAACATTAGGCATGAACTTATCATCATTTTACTATCATAAAGCTTGGTTCATAGAGCTTCGTTAAGACAATCATTCTTTCGTAAAACCATTCTTGAAATCGTTATTATAATCATGAATCAAAACATATTAATCATTCTTCAAATCAATCATAAATAGATCCCACAATCCAATTAGAAATCATACATACGAAAGATTGTGAACCATAGAACATTTCCAAATCTATAAATCAATTCCATAAACATTTACAAATGGGATCGTGGGTGCTAGCAATAGATGTTACCTCAATCCGACGTTAGCAATCCACTCCCTTACTTTCGATGAATCGTTCTTCCCGAGCTCCGAGGATCGCTTTTTCTTTGATATTAAAATATTATGGCATTAATATATCTATTAATTAATAAAATAACTCAAAATATTATAACCTTGATTACTCCATCTTATAGATACATAACTTTTATTTTGTAAAAACCATTGAAAACACTTTTAAATACTTATTAAGAAAATTATAAGCTTGCAAATAATCTAAGTGATATCAATACTTATATTAGTATTAAATAATTATACTAGTT
>SNQN01001276.1:42589-61471 GCA_008642245.1 Bassia scoparia
TGCATAGCGGGTGTTGTACTTAATTGCTGGCTAGTGAGGGATGAGGTTAGTGGCTCCGGATGGTGTGGCTTTTTGTTGGTGGTTAAATTTTAGGAAAATTGTCAACAACTACCCACTTTTTGCCACTTTTGCTAAACAACTAGCCCACTTTTTTTTTTTTAAAACAACTACCCAATATTTATCAAATGGTTTTGTGAACCACGACCCATGCGCAGTATTTTCGGTTAATAAAAACCACTAGAAAACACTTGGGATCCCACTACTTGGCTGTTTTGTGGTTCAAAAACTTTCCCGAATATGTGAAATGACACTAAATACCCTCATTTTTATTTTTTTCTTTTTTTTTTTTTTTTCCTTCTTTCTTTCTTCTTTCTTCTTCTTCTTCGTTCTTCTTTCTTCTTTCTTCTTCGTTCTCCTTTCTCTCTTCTTTGTTATTCTGTCCAAGAAAAACCACTCAATGCAGACCCCCTTTGGGCAAAAAACACCACGGACAGCGGCCCCTTTTTGGGCAGAAAACACCCACTGACAGCAAGCCCACTCACAACTAGCACCACCACAACGCCACCCTAGCTTAGCTAAACCACCACCCACCGCAGCCCCAATCTGGGCAGAAAACCACCAACGGACAGCAGCCCCTATCGCAGCAGACCCACCACAAAACGCATCCCCTGACTGAAACCGAGCCACCACCCACAGCAGACCCACCACAAACGCTATCCCCTGACTGACACAACAGCCAGAAACTCCCTTGACCACCCAACAGTTCAATTCGCCACACCCCACCATCACCAGCCCACCCCTTCCGACCGCAGCTTTCCGCCGAGCCAACGACGCCGCCGCCGACTGATCCTCTCGCATGCGCCGCTGATCCTCTCGACGCCGCTGGAAATTGCGAATTTGCGAATTGCGAATTGCGATTCAAGTCAGGGGTTTGTTCGCGAATGTTTCGCGGAATTGCGATTGCGCATCACTCTGAAATTGCGAATGTTCTGCTTGTTGTTGCAATTTGATGACGATTGCGTTTCCTTAATTGCAATGAGGATGGAAGAGAGCGTCGGAGGGGGAAAAAGATGAAATTGGAGTGAGTTTGAAGGGATGGGCAGTCATCCACCAATTCTTGAATCAGATTGTAGATTCAAAAAGAAAGAGAAAAGAAGAAAGAGAAGAAAAAAAAAAAGAAGATAAGAAAAAAAGGAAAAAAGAAAAAAGAAAAAAAATATTAAAATTGAGGGTATTATGGAACATTTCAGATTCTCAGGAGGGTTGCCGGAAAAACAAAAAGGAGTGCGGCGGCCCACGTCGTGTTGGGGTGGTGTTTACCTGAAATCAGCTAGGGTCGTGTTCACAAAGTAACATATAAAAAGTGCGGAGTGTTTTAAAAAAAAATGAGTAGTTGTTTTCAAAGGTTTGACAAAAGTGGGTAGTTGTTGACAAATTTTTCCTTAAATTTTATAAAACTAGTTTTTTGTCTAGGTGAATCCCCAAATTATTTTGGAAATTTTAAATAATTTTAACAATTATTAATGAAATATTTTTATTTTTTTATTTTATCATTCAAACTTTTACAAATAAAGAAATATTAAGTAGAGGGCAATTGGCGATTTGATTTATTGAATTAAATATGGTGTTATATGTAGCCCTATGGGGTACATATAAGAATCCAAAAATGGAAAAAAAACGTCAATTAGATTATCATTTTATTGTATATCAATTAATGTTAAATTTTCATCTTTAATTCATTTAACTAATTTCCATTTGACGGTACTCCGTATTCATATTTAATGTTAAGTGCTACATTATAGCTTTTTCCATTTAATATTTGTGAATATGTAATCTTGCTTTGTTATATGCCCACGTGGAATACACTTTTTTTTCAATTATTTGATATTTGATGTCGTACCACCAATTTTTTTCATAGTTTTTGCGAAAGGCCATTTTCTTTTTTGGGAACATAACATATGGGAGAGAACTTGTTATTGATATATGGAGTAGTCCAAATAGTATGTCAATGTTATTGATTTTAATATTGACTATGTATACATATTTCCATTGTTTATTATTTTAATTTTTTTTACATTTGTGTTTTCCTTGCCTTTAAAACATAATACTCCCTTCCGTTTATCGCCAATAATTGCAACACTTGTATTATTTGTGATAGATAAAATATTAAGTGTGTCAATTATTGCTAATATTGAGATACAGAGGGCACGTATCATATATATGAGTTATAATGATGAATATAAAGACTTTACGTAGTAGTTGTTGGTAACTTGTTTGCTGTTGTAAGTGAAAGGTTACAAGTTTAATTCTTGACAAATATTTTCTTTACTATGGGTTTAGTATCTGGCACTATGGGCACAGTGGGTCCTTATTTTGAATCCTTTAATCAAGTAGCTTAGTTAAAAAGCACGGCCTAGGCTCAAGGCTTTCCAGGCTAAGGAGAATGATTTTTTATAGGCGAGGCACGCGCCCACCTACAGAGAGTCTAGAGGCTGTGCGCCTTAAAGTGAGGCGCGCCTTTCCGCGCTTTTTGCAGAGTAGCGTAGACCTGAGTATTAATTGATGTGTTTCATTGTTTTTACAATTATACTGTCTACCAAAGGTTTTTTTAAAAAGTTTCAATCACTTTTTTTGCATTCAGGCTTTTTTCACAAAACTTTTGCAGTGTGCTTGCGTCTTTTAAAACTAAGATCAAATAGTATATTAAATGGAAATTTCCTTGAGTAACCCTGGGTTTGGCCCTAATAGCTCTTATATTATATAGAGTTCAGGATATGATCAGATAATCAGATAACCCTGAGGTCAGAGTATAATGGCTCCACGTAACTCCTGACCGTTAAATTTAACTGACAGTGTTAATTTATTGACTAAATCTGTTAGTTTTTACTCATTAACCATTAAAAAAATCTTTAAAAATTAAAAATTAATAAAAAAAATCTAAAATTCTTCCTTTTTCCTCAGTTTTCCCAATGTTCAAAACCCAAACCCACCATCTTTTAATTTTAATTGCAATCTTCTTCCTTCATCTTTCAATCTTCGATCTTCCTCTATACTGTTCCGTTCAATCCTTCAAAACCCAAAACCGCCACCTACCTCCTTCTTCCCACCAACCCCTAAGAACAACAATACGAAGCAAACAACAATACCAATTTCAAATTACCATGAGCCACACCACCAACCGCCTCCCTCCTTCGTGCTTCGTCCAAAAAACGCCCCTCGACTTTATCCCACAACCGTGACCAAGCCACAACTAGAACGAACCCAAAAAAACCCCCTCGGAACTTCACCCAAATTCGTAACCAAATTTTGCAACCCAAAAACCCAATTCGAGACTTACACGAGCCACAGCCACAACCGCAACCATCTTCGGATCTCTTTTTTTTGATCATTTGTATTTATCTCATAGTTGCTATCTTTTTCTTTTTCCCCTTATTTTCTACTTCTATTGTTTATAGATTCCTTGTTATCATTCTTTCCTTTATTTCTTCTATGCCACATTCTTTCTTATCATTTCTATCTTCACACTTTACCTTCCGCACTTAAAGGGGCTAAGTTGACAGAAAGGTTGGAATTGGAGGTGGGTTATGCAAGGAGATTAGAGATTGGATAAAGAACTAAGCGATCTGAAGGACACAAGGTATCCCAGGTAAGGTTAGAAAGGTGATTAGCAGAATGTAGGGGTTAGCCAAATTCGCTTTCCTCTAGCATCTATAAACATATATTAAAAAGGAGATCTGAGGATACCATCTGAAGTGTCGCACGATTGTAGATGCGCCACGTTGGACTCTCACACGATGTAGACTTTGCCACATGGACTCTTTCTAATATTGCCATGTGTCCATGTATATTATTCAACGAAAAAAAGATTAAAAAAAATTTTGCCAACAAAGGATTTGAACCTCGCTGACCTTTAAGATGAAAGGTTACGTTTTTTAAACACTAATCCCAAAGAATTTAATTAGGTTATCAATCAATCAATCAAAAGCCTTAATCCCATTAGATTACGGGTCAGCTACATGATCCAAAAGTGATCATTAGAGAGGTCATTTCACATAGATAAAGGTTTCAATTACAAGTATTATTTTCATGCTAAAAAACTTTAAAGGTGATTTATTTCTTTTCCCATTTTTTTTTATTGTTCAAGTACAAGACGAACGGGTAGGGAGTACTATTTTTGTGCTTAAAAAACTTTGATCCATTGTATTTTAAGTTTAACATACAAAAAACCAAACCCAACAAATAAAAGCAACTTTTATATAAACATAACCATTGTTTATTTTATTGGCCGGACGATAACCCGCGGGCAAAACACTATTTTCATTTATAAACATGAAGGTTCAAATCCATATGACTCATTATGTCAAAGGCTTATTTTCAAGGCAACTTCCAGTCTAGAAAATTGCTTTTTATTCGCTTTATTTTGTATAGTGAAACTGCAACTTGCAAAAGAAAGACAATAAAGCATTGCAACAAGGCATAAGGATAAATGCTAAAGACAGGGTTAACATTTCCATTAATCTAGTTTGTTATGTAATAAAATTTCCAAAGGACATAAGTAAAATGAACCCAACCAATGACCTACCTCATTTGAGGCCTCAGGTTGCCAGTAAGCGAGGAAAGTTTTCCACCCCCCCATGGCCTTCTGGCATATTCTCCCAAACCAGAAACAGGTCCACTGTTCCTAATTATATTCGCACCACGATCCAAATCGATCACCAAAAGGATGTTCTTCCACCAGTAACGCAGTAAAAAGGACACAACCTAAACTAAAATATCCACAGCCCGTGTTTGCCGCCCCTTATGAAGTAGCTGCTCAGGAGCTTGCCACCCAGAACTTCCATTACCTGTTCACAAGATCACTAGCCACTTTCAATATACAGTTGTCTTTGAAAAAAAATTTGAGTACTAAAGGTCAACACATGCTTAAGTATGAATGTCAACCGGTAAGAGCTTGGGGGCAAAATATTTGTCCTTATCTACTGTAAATAGGACTTGATTGTCCCCAGTAATTCTTTTAATTTTCAAGCCCTTAAAGACATATGGGACGCTCTTATCGAAAAATATTATTTACAATCAATTTAAACACAAAAAGTTCAGCCAATTTGAATAGCTGATGATGTCTCATTCTCTATCAGCATCAATAAATAACACATGGTTCATTGGAATATATCTGCTGGAGAATATAACTAGACCTTGCCAAGATAATGGGAATGGTTAATCTAACAATCTTGCTTCTGAATGTTCTAGGTGCTTGTGGTTCAGCTATTTAATTTCTGTCTTAACATCTTTTTCATATTTTCATTGCTTTTAATCTAGTGAGTTCATTGTTTGACTACATATGCAGTACATTTTACTCCACAAAAATGTCCCAGGTCAATTGCAAAGTGGCATCCTCTTTAAAGCTTCATACATGATGACCAATTCTGATTGATATGAATGAACTACTTTGAAAACTAACTGGCAGGATGATAAGCAGCACACTTGATACAAAGCCGCACCATAAAGAAATCTCCAACAACACCATTAACGAATTAAGGTTATGGATAAAAGCTTTTGTTGACTATAACAATATAAGGAGTTTAAAAAAATTAACATAAATATTAGAACAGAAAAAAGAAAGAGATGGGTAGGAAGAACAGATTACAAGCCCATACACCATGTACTACAGCTACTAGTGCAATTGGGTCATTATCTATCATACTGTAGTTTTAGGGTTCTCTTTTTTTTTTTTTTTTTTTTGGCGGGGGGGGTGGCGGGGAGGGGGGGGGATTGGGAACCAAGCAAAATAAATTTCTTTCTTCAATTTCCTCTGTTCCTGTTTTCATTTCCTCAATGCTAAGAACAAGCAAAGGATAGAATTGCCTTTGTATTTTACTTTCCAAAAGCGAGTATATGACCTCATCTCAATTTTTCTCTGTTCTTTTTTTATTCTCCATATCAAAGTATTATAATTACCACTGTGTAAACAATGTTATCACAAGTCATAACAATATGTATCCTATAATTTGTTTCCATTGATTATGTAGTAAAATATATATATATATATATATATATATATATATATATTATTATAATATATATATATATATATATACTATTATTATATAATTTTATAGATATATATATATATACTATTTATTATTCATGCCATGATTTGGCCAGGTAACCCCCATGCCATTTTACAGCTTTAAACACATAAAAGTAATACACCAGCACTTCGTTACCGTAGCTGTGCCCTAGAGAAGACATATCTGCAAGAAGCCGTTTACTAATCCCATACAGAAAGCTTCGCACATAAAGTGCCATTTCCTTGTGTTTATCAACACATTTGTGTGGCTTTATAATCACGGTGAATATATTCCCAGTTTCATGCAAATGACAACAAGCCAGAAACCACATCCATGCCATTTAAAAAAGCAGCACATTAAAGGGATCAAACATGAAAAATCTATACCACAAAAGCAAAGATGATGTCAAATTTGCAGGATACATAGATAATACCAACACCACAGAATTTCTCTTGGTTATAGCACCGCCGGGCTACGATGTTGAGGCCTGTTCAGATTATAATATGAGGGCCCCTTGAACCTCCAATTAATTTATTTATTTTCTAAAATTTTAACTTTATAATTGGATAATATGGGACACAAAGATTATAAGAAAAACATGTGTCATTGTTGGATAAACTTGGTAAATCACAGATGATTAAAGGAACTATATTAGAAGTTTAGGATTGGTAAAGATGAAAATTAATGGAAGTTATGGCGAGGATGAGAGATGATGTTTTTTTGAGAATTGAAGAAAGACGAGGAAAAGATATTTCACGGTGCTTCTATTGTAAGTCTTAATAATGTTACAAAAAAAAAAATGAAAAAGTGATGCCATCATTGAATTGAACCTCGTATGCTTCGGTTAAAACATGTAAAGTGTTCCCTTCAACCACTCATCCAACAATGGTGTTTCGTTATTATTTGTTTAACAAAATACTCATCTACAGGTATTGAGGTTGCTAGAGAGACCCTCACCTGCAGAGCCCTGCGCACGGCCAGGTCGCACGTGCACTTGGGCAATTTGCCGGACCTAGGTTATAAGGCATCCCAACTTGCAACTTTTGCTAATGTTTGAAGATAATTAACTATTAAACTGTGGATACTGGTATTCATTAATATGCATAGGATGTATGTCTAATGTCATATAATTTGGTCACCAATTTCAGTTAGCTTAATTCTATGAGAGTGTCGGTGAACGACCAGCAACCGCATCCCTATGCAGGACACATCATCATGTCCTACACAACTTGCTCAATGGTCAATATATACTAGAAACAACAACTACCAACACTTAACTATGCAATTGTTTGTTAGCTTGACTGTTTGCAAGTATGCGCAACTGCCTTCCCAAGAAGGTAGTAACTGTTGTGTGTTGTTTTTGACCCCTTAGTATATTGTTATGCATGTATTATTTGCAGTTTGCTGCTTAATTGTTTGTAATGAAAATTATTTTGTTTGCCAAAAAGGAAAAAATTAAAAAATAAAAAATAAAAAAAATTAAAAAAAACAAAACAAAAAACACTTGGCATGCAATATGACAAAGGCTTGTTCTACGCTCATTAGTTTCAACAAACAGGAGAAGGATACCATTGTTTTCCACAATTGCACGCCTTTGCATGGTAGCCTTCACAGTGTTCAACCTGGGCTTTGTACTCCGTCCTAGAACTCAATGATTGTCATCAAGGTCGTATGCATTGATTGAGAGGTAGATCCTTATAAACTTCAATAAGATCCATTTTAAACTTGGCTAGCAGAACAATATTCGAGAGAAAAGATAAACAAAATCATGGCATACTCCACACCATACCATACGAAACCAATATTGGTATGTTGGCAGAGAGCAATGAGGACTTTTGAAATTCTTTAAAAAGGCCACTCATTGATGAGCCTGAAACCAAACGTTTCACAGCACCACCTTCCTTTCCTCATATATTCCTCATAATAAACTAGTCCAATCTACTTACCCTTTCTATTCTCTATTGACACAAAAAATTTACCAACTGTCGTTCATCTGTTTCACCCTGTAGAAACTAATTGAGAGTTCCATCCATGGGCTAAACAGCCCTTTGTCAACGTTTTTACCTCCCTCTGGACATAAGTTTCTTCATGACTTACGAGGTTTTTCCGTTTGGAAGTATGCCTGTTCACATTGAATCAAAGTAGACTCCACATCCGATCAGTTTCTTTTCTTGAACTGAAGTTGCCGATGGTAAGCAAAAACCAATGAGAAGTGAGAGCAAGAAAGACGATAGACAATGGAATAATACTCTCCTAATTGACATCCTCAAACTGTCAGCCTTCCACGAGTGCCCACATCAACTTCAGAACTTCACGTGAGAGCAGGCGATGGCTGTGATATAGGTAAAGGGATCTCTGTTCTCATGCGTGCGAATTTTTCATCTTTATCTTGCGAAGGGAAGCATGTAACTTGGAGCTCCATCTGGTAAGCCATAATCTAAGGAAAATACCTCAAACATACTCTGCTTGCGAAAAGCGCATCGAACACGAAAATTTCAAATTCACAAGCAAAAGAATTATCCTAGGACATCAGAACCAGAAACCAGCTTATGGCCAATTCAAAGAAACTCACAAGCAACGACAAGTCCCTTACATCGGATTTTAGGCTTTAAACACACAATAGTAGATCCTACAACATTTATCAAACGCTTAGTTGAAAGTTGAATAATCTATCTTCCAATGTATAGCTCTACATCGGAATCTTCACACTTGTATGAGCTCGAACTTCCAATTTGTATCTTACTCTTTTCAGAGGAAGGTTCTGCACCCTTTTGTGGTGCCTTTTTGATATATTTTCCCATATTTCTGAATAAGTCTTCCAGACCAAAGATCCAATCTGAAAACAGTTGAATGCATGCTCCCACTTGTGACTTCACATCCTCATATATGGTGTTCTTTTAACATTAATCTTGAATAGTGCCTTCAAGTTTCTTGCAATAGTAAAGCATGGCCTTCCTAGTAATCAGTATGTCCATGATTATTATGCATGTACAACAAGGACTAAGATTTATTGAGGATTGCAGAAGCTGCCATTCAACATATCAAGAATCTAACAAAAGAGAAAGATCTCCATAGAGGCAATATAGCCTATTATAATTCTAAAAATAGCTAGAACCTAATACACCAAGAATTCAAAACAGACAAGCCTAAAAGCACAAGATTGGGTCAGAACTACTCAGTAACTGCAACCACGGTGATCGTAAATCTTAAGTCCTAAAGAAACAACCACACTTTCTTGTCTAAAAACTCAAACTGTTTAATTCGCAAGAAGATTGACTGTGAACGAGTGTAAGAATGATCTTCCTTTTTTGGATTTTTTTTTTTTGAGGGGAAGGGTGATCTAATATTCATGCAACCCACCAAAATTGATTTTACTCATCAAAAAATTAGACAAATTATTCACAAAAATATTACGCTTTAAATACGAACATATTATCGGAAAGCATTGTTTATTATGATTGAAATGATTTAAAGCGGAGAAAAAAAAGCTTAAAAAACAAACATTTTGCTGATCAGCTAATACATATTTTATTTGGGAAAAGGAAAGATTTAAAAACCTTTTCTGAAATAAAATATCAAAGTGATATAATTGCTTGATGGAAGCCAGCTATGACTTATCTCTCCATGCCAGATTAAAATCCACCTTCCCCTCCTTAATCCCCGCCCCCTTATCAAGAGTTAGCTTCCCCTATAAAGTTCAAACCTACACTCATTCTATCAATCATTTTAAGTGCTCCAAGATTGATATTCTACATCACACATGACCCACACGACCAAAGTCCCTGTCTTGTCTTGTCCTTGAAACCTACCAATCCCATCCTCCTTCCCTATATTCCAAAGCTCATCCCTAAACAGAGAACCCTAAATTCTATAATCTAGATTAATCCCTAGATTAATCTAGGGAACAAATTCCAAAGTCCCAAACCCATAGGAGTAGTGTTGGTAGTCTAACGGACCATTTCCTATATAAGTTCTTTTAAACTTTAAAGATTCATTGACAAAAAAAAACCTAAGTTGTTGCTTTCCACATGAGTCACTCACACCGATATTCTAAAAGTTACATCTGACCAATATTCCATTCATAAAGACAAACCAAATCAAGTGTCACAACACCCTCTTTCATTGTCCCTTGATACTAAATCAACACTTACAATACTCCCACGCACTCAATCTTACTATTGTTAGCCACAACTTCAATTTGGCAACCTCGCTCTTGTCTCGCCCAACCACACAATATTCACCCACATTTAGCATAGTTGTTATTGAAAGACCCTATATATTCATTCATACCCAAATGAAATGAAAAGTCCATAGTAGCATATGTAGCATAGCATGACATAATATTTAAATTTATCAGTCATCGCAATATTAAGCATTTTTCCTCTCTAATTGCTCTTAATCTTGATAACTTCCTAGGTTTTTCCCATTATGGAGCATTTAATTCTTTCCTTCATACACACAGTTGTATGCACACAGCTGTTTTTACTTTTGAATTCCCACAAATCTTCCACCTTAGATTCTCTATCACAACCCCTCCCATTATAGTTTAGCCAAACTAGACGAAACAATAAACTTAATACATTTTAAAGTTTCGCTAAGCAGATAACATCATTATGCAGCCACATGATACTAGAGTTAGTAACAGAAACAAAAACATAACCAAAGTCTTGCTGTATGGTCTCAAACATCGTAGGTTAACAAAACGACCAATTGTTGATTGTTGTCAATTTAAAGAAAGAGTGTATGAGGATAGTGATGGCATTCACATAGCCAATAAGTTTCTATTAAGACAGCATATAAAGAACCGGTGTTGCTGTAATAAGTAAGAACCTAGAAGATGTGACCTACCACATTATCCCTAGTTATAGCTCAAATCAACTCCCAGTCATCTCCCAAGTCCAGAAAGAAAATCTATTCCCACTGTTTTATCATTTTCTTATCTTCTTCGGACAGGAAGTGCATAGCGACATGTAAATGGAGGCCTAATGCAAATGACCATAATGTTACTTTTCTATATTCACTATCTATCAGAATAGACAGTCCGTGTAGGGGCAGATGATACAATTCCACATCTTGTTCCTGCAAGTATCTTCGAAGAATAGAAGGGAGGGTTGTCAAAACGCGCGTGTAAGCTCCACAGGAAAACAGAATTTGTCATTTCAGGTTGTACAGGCTTGCAAAAAAAAAATCAGCCATCACATCAACAATGTCAAAAAGAAATTATTACAATTCATCCAGTGATTGTAAGCAATTCGATTGTGATAAGCTTATGACGTGACAAAAATAAAAGACTACCTAGAGGCTTGTTGTTGCTGATTAATTATAAAGAGAGTATAGAGAGATTCAAATCTTCTCGTTTCTATTGTCCTAACTAGTATCATAGTCCTCTGTCAAACTAGCGTATTTAACAACCCCTATTTCAACGAAAAGTCTCATCTCTAAAACAAAGTAACTCCAATGGAGGCTGAATCCTGAACAAAACTAAACACGGCTGTATCACATAAACCTGATCTTAACCCCTGTTGGCCTATCACAATGAAGCGTTGAGCAAAACTTAGCAAGATTGCAAAAGAATAGCATTAGACTGATAGACATACAGAAATAAACGGCATGGAGCTACAAATAATGATGTTAGCAAGCTCATAAATATTGAACTATTGTTCCCCACAAAAGTCCATCCAAAAGATTTCGTAGCGAACAACATCACAACACCTTGCAACATGAAAGGCCTCACAACGTAATCAACTATTTTCATTATTAATTCCCTCTTGCCTTCAATTGGGTATTACCACAAAGGATGTTGATATTGATGTCGCAAAACACATTGCCATAAAATCAAATTTCGATAGTTTTCCATATTGCAATGAACGCCACAGTATACTCCACAAAAATTCAAATGGATAACCCTAATATTTGAAGTTTCCCGCAGAAAACATTCACAGAAAATTTGCAATAAAAAGCTTATGCAAATTTCAAAAAACCCAACCCAAATAGAATACGCAATATCTGAAAGGGGCATCTCATTCCAGCCTCCCCATCACAAAAACAGCCTCAAAATCAAAAAATTGCCGCTACAATTTATCCAAGCAAAAATCAATAACGAAACACAACACCAAAAAAAATGCAAAATTCACAAATTGAGTAGGAGAGAGAAAAAGAAACATAACGGAGGCTGGAGAAAGCGGCCTTTCTGTGCAGCCAGGATTAAAACAAATATTTTTTTGCAAGAGGACCCCCAAAACAGGAGGCAAGGGCTTGAAAACCACGTCAGTTTGATTGAGAGGACAACCAACAAAACACACGATTAATGGGAGAAACCCCAGGAAAATGAGGATCGGAAATTGATGATTCATTTAAGTGTTAGAGTGATCAAGTTTGTTGTGCGATCAAGGTTTGATGATTCATCATGAACTATTAAAAGAAAGATGAAGAAGGAAAAGAGAGAGATTCGAAGCTTAAGGTGAGAGAGGAGGAAAATTCAAAAGAGGTATGCCCCAAAAATTCAACGTATTGGTGGTTGCCCTGTAGCTTTGATGTCTTTGACCCAACTAATTTCAATCGAAGATGCTCGCACGTTTACTCCACAACTGGCTGTAGAAAGGAGCAAACTCTTTCCAAAGCCTTTTGTTTATCATCAAACCTCGAATAATAACTAATCAACCCAGTTTTTTATTGCAATTTAGTTCCAATTTATCAAGTAGTTTTTTTGATTTGGGAAAAAAATGTTTCCAGGGTTTCAACATTGGTAGCTCATCTAGCAATAACAAAGTCTAAACTTTGTTCTAACTCAATAGTCCTTACTTGTGCATATGTTGTTTTGGTGTTTCCTTCAAACTTACTGGACTGGTTGTATTTGGGTTAAATAATGATGGTGTCGTTACAAAACTCAAAAATTGGTTATTCATTATTATATTGATCATTTCCCCTTCATTTAATCACTTATATAATTCTTTGATGAGGTTTGTGTGTCTTATTAATGCCTGAAATTAAATTAAAAGTATTTAATTTTGCGTTTACGGTAAATAATTATTTCAACTAAACGTAGTTTGTCCTAATTAACATTAAATAATATTCTAATCTATATGCCTATGCATTGATGTACCAATTAAGATAACATAATAGATTAATAAGTAAGAGTTACTTTTTTAGAGGTATAGTGGAAGAGGTAACTTTGCAATTGCATTACACACCATTTGAATCCACAAAAGTTTCAAACATGACAATATTGCCATTAAAATACACCACAAATGGACACAATTAAACAATCTAAAATTAAATAATATCCCGCCAAAAAACTAATAAGTGGACCACTAGTTCATCAACACATCTAAACGATAACTCGTATGATATTGAACATAGAAAAACATTTTATATGATGCATGCGTCGAAGTTGGGATGTGCTTGTTCTTGCTTCTTTTTTCTTCTGCTTTTTTGAGTTGAATTAGTAGGTTTCTTGACCTTTTTTCTGTTGGGCATCTCGTTATTATGCGTCCTTTGATCTACAAAACTTACACTTGTAAAAACCCCCAATAATTCATCCACTTCAACCTGTGAAATAATAAATTAAAATACGGGAACCATTTGGCGTGTCACCGCCACATGTTAAACGTTTAGCTAACAATAACATTTATGCAGCGGAAATCAGATGGTAGAAAATAGTTTCAAACCAAAGTGTTAAATTTGAAATATAAAAAAACTCATTTGACAAGTTTGGACCGTTCAAGGCCCTTATCTCGCAAAATAACGGCTTATAATTCCTTTTCAAACATTAATAAAACTCGAAATATTTAAAATCGTTCTGTAAGGTTCACGTCATGAACCAAAATATTTATAAGTACGATCGGCTCTCACTCATCCCAACCATCCCAAGCTATGTCACCTTGATTTGTAAAATCTGTTAAAAAGTCTGCTCCCATAATTTCCAAGTAAATAAGCTGATCATCAGGTCCACCAAGAGAAAAGAAAGTGTGGACGACAACAAAACAACACAAAGCACACAATCAGCAAAGTGCCAGTACACAATTACGAAATCAGAAAAACAGGACAGCATCTCCCCTAAAACTTTGGGCCAGCATACCGAGTTACGACACCTGCTAGAAACAAAAGAAAACCCAAATGTGGTGTTCATTAACCACTTAACAATACATATACATATACAAACTGATCCCAAACTCAGACCAAAAATATAATTCATTTACTATAGCGCTTGCCTCCAATACAAACACAATCCCAAATATCAACATCAACACCTCCTGTGAATCTAGCGATGTACTGCAACATAACTTACTCGACTTAATACATGACTCAATATATATACTATATTAGATATGATTGAGCAATAAGACAAGGTTGTCAAATCCCAGACACCACGAGGTGCTACAGTTCTCAATCCCAGAACACATAGGTGCCACAGTTCAATTCCTCATGGCTCCCCGTCGAAAGGCATCAAAAATGTGTCGAACGGAGCCTGACTCCGTATCCAAGCATAGTGAGATCTCAACTACCCCTATCTAATATTAAAAGTATCAGAATGGAAAGTAATAGTAAGAAAAACCATGAAGAGAGACGCCGTTGATCAAACGGGCCCTGGAAGGAAAGCGAATAAAATCGCAACCCAACCCCTGATGTCAATACTCAGAGTGAACCAAATCCAGAGTTTTATTGCTATCCATATTTATATATTTAATTGTTAATTATTGACAAGTTCATATAAGCTCACAAACAAGACACAAACACATACCAAGTTATTTTAGCCAAATAAACTCGTTCATAAGCACTTGAATACTTCCCTTTACTCAATTTCAACATTAAGTCATGAAACGAGTATAAATTCACCTCCATAGAGTAGTTACACTTAAACTCCACTTGAATTCAACCATTATATCAAAATTTACCTCATGAAGCCATCTACTGATGCACTATCACATAATGGTACTGCCGAAAACTGAAACTTTCAGAAAGTCTAGACTAAACTCATTTTAGAATATTATAATATTATCTCAATAGACCGATAATATTAATTAAAGACAATTGACTAGTTGTCAACCATCCTAATCACACTCAGTGAAATCCATTCCACATATCCTCAATCTCCACAATTATAGACCAAGACGCAAATAAATAATTCGCTTGGACTACCAACCAATTTAATGGACGTTTTCTACTCATGCTTCTAAGTTATCAAACATCCTCAAACAACTTTAAGATCAAGGATTCTCGCAAGTAGTACGTACCTTGAATAAATTGAGTGACAAAGCCACTTATACTTAGAAATCGACCTCTCGAAGTTTCTTTCCCAATCATTAATAAAAACTTGAATCCAACAACACATGCTTTAAATTTACAAGCAATACTAAGTAGTATTTAATGTGCCTCAAAAGTTATTAAAATCGTATGTCTTTATGCCTTCACAAAAAACCTCTCATTGATAGTAAAAATATATACTATAGTCCTAGCTTGAAAATCATGAAATCTAGTTTTTAACAAGAAGAGTTCAGCCCCATTTGTTTACTTCAATTAACCAATGAAAATTTTCTTTTCAATTTCCAACGACATTCAACAATCAAAACATGCTATACTAGTAGCACTATATATGTTAAGCCGTTGATTTTGAAGTGACAAAACCATTATTCTCAATGCTAATAGCTTCAAAAATATTTATTCACATCGAAATTTATTAAAACTTGACATAAAAACGAGGTTTAAGCTGTATTATACATAATTTAATAATTCCTAAACAAGTTTATTTCATACAAAAACCTATTGATTCTAAAATCATCAAATTCCAAAATACACTTATAAATAAATCTGAAATTTTTATTTAAAAACCTTAAAAAATTTCAATTCCATTTCATACAATTCAAATATCATAAGAACAGTCAAATTAAACAATTCCCTAACCCTTTAAACATAAAAAGTCCCAATTTAAAGCCCTAATTTTATGAATTAAACAAATCTGAAAAATTTCATTCAAATTAAAATCATCAAAATAAGTTAATAATACTAACAACATATTAAAATAATGTATAAGTAATTGATTGTGAAATTAAAATTAAAAGCAATTAAAATTATGAATTTAAACAGGGAAAGGAAGAAGAAAAAAAACAAGAAGAGGAAGGGAGAAGGGATGTAACACCCCGTGTTTTCAAATTTAATTAATTAAAATCGAGTTTAATTAGCGTTTCATATTTTTCAAGAGTTACAAATCTATTCTTAGAGTCCAAATTATTTTCAAATGTTATTTCTATATTCTTTGACTAAATTATTTTTTATCTAATTATAAAAATTGTAGTAAGTGTTGCCTAAAATATCTTATACTTAATATAATTTTTTACTTCCTAAAAAGAAAAAAAAAAGAAAATAAAAATAAAAATAAAAAGGGAAACAGTATTCATCTCTCCAAACAAAAGTTGGTATTCATGTCTTCAAGAAATACATGCTCCAACATCCATCGTCAACATCTTCATCTCCTTCCCTGACACTTGTAAGACAACAACCAAGACACCATCACCAAGCCATCTCCTCCATTCAATCAACCTCCCAAATCAACCAATCAAACTCCAAGCTTCAATTAAATTATTCATCAAATTTCCTCTATAAATTAATGATTGTGAAAATCAGTCCATTTCACATACAAATCATCTCAATTCAATCTCTACTCTCAAAACAATACTTCAATCTTCATTTCAATCACAAAATCAAATTTTTATTTATTTATTTTCTTTCTTTCTTCTCTCTTCCTCTGCCTCCCTGCCCCAGCCTCGCCGGAACCGCGACCGCCACCATCTCCACCGCCCTCCTCCTTTCTCTTCTCTTCTCTCCTCTTCCAGCCGCAACGGCCGCCGCCACTACTGCCATGTTGTTGCGTATGCTGCGCTGTTGTTGCGGCGTGCTGCTGTACTGTTGCTGCGTGCTGGCGGTGCCCGCTGTTGGTGCCGACGGCGTGCCTATGCCGTTATGCGCGTGTTGTTCCTGCCGCGCCACATTCTCTCCTTGGCTGCCACGCTGCCGTGCCCTGTGCTGCCGCTGCTCTCCCTCCTCTGTTTTCCATTCCTCTGTTCCCCTCAAAACGTGAGGTAGCTTTAGTTCTAAACTTCTAATTCTATTATGCCTTAGTTGTATTTGACCTGTCTTTTATTATTATTTATTATTATTATTATTATTATTGTTATATTATTATTTATTATTATTATTATTATTTTATTATTATTTTATTATTATTATTATTATTACTATTGTTTTGATACTCTACTGTCATGTTGAAATTGCAACTAGTATAATTATTTAATTACTAATATAAGTATTGATATCACTTAGGATTTTTGCAAGCTTATAATTTTCTTAATAAGTATTTAAAAGTGTTTTCAATGGTTTTTACCAAAATAAAAGTTATGTATTTTATAAGATGGAGTAATCAAGGTTATAATATTTGAGTTATTATTAATTTTAATAGATATATTAATGCCATTAATATTTAATATCAAAGAAAAAGCGGTCCTCGGAGCTCGGAAAGAACGATTCATCGAAAGTAAGAGGAGTGGATTGCTAACGTCGGATTGAAGCAGGTAAAACATCTATGCTAGCATCCACCAGATCCCATTGTTAATGTTTTATGGAATTGATTTATAGATTTGGAAATGTTCTATGGTTCACAATCTTTCGTATGTATGAATTTCTAATTGGATTGTGGGATCTATTTTATGATTTGATTTGGAATGATAATTGTTTTGATTCATGATTATAATAACGATTTCAAGAATGGTTTTTATGAAAGAATGATTGTCCTTTACGAAGCTCTATGAACAAGCTTTAATGATAGTAATGATGATAGGTTCTTGCCTAATGTTTAAAGAAAACGAAACATGATAAAAGAAAAGTGAAAGACGTCAAGGCCCAAGTCTGTGCGATTTATGTTTTACGATTATGTTTTACACCCCATCACAATAAACAATTTTTCAAACAATCATGAACCAAATTTGCATATTATATTTATTTCTATTAAACATTCATTTGCAATAAAAATTATAATCTCATCTTTTCGTGCAAAATTTATAACTATCGTTTATATATAAGTTGAGGTATGTATATATTAATCAGTTAACTTTTATACTAGATAAAAAAAATGATAACGCACGCATCGCGTTGCAATAAGATCTGAGTACATATTGAGGTAAAACTCTCTCTATTTTATATTTCTCACAACAAATCTAATCTAATCTAACTAGTTTATGCTTGTATATATGAAATTATATATATGATATGTATCATAAGAAAAGTTTATATCTAATTAGCAATATAATTTACCTGAATTGTAATTATTTTGTAAATAATTATGTCTTCAAAGTTGAAATTCAAAAATAAACCATTAATGTTTTAATACAATTTGAATATGTTCATTTTAATGTTTTTGACTAATTAATTAACTCACATAATAATGCAATTTTCATATTTAATCACATAATCAGTAAAAAGGGATAATTTAAGCACATCAATTCATAATTTTAAATAATCTCATTAAGGTATAAAAGTCATTTAGAAGGAGACACCATCTTTCCTCTCCCCCTTCCCTATATAATAGGAGATCTAATAACTCTTACTAAAGTAATACCTCATCTCTCACATTTTCCCCTCCTAAACACTTTTATTATTATTATTGTATAAAAAAATGTAAAAATCATTTAATGATGTTATAAATTGTTGTTTCGGATAAAATTTTATATAGTTATTAATTTTTACTCCCTCTGCTTCCAATTTGTTTTTTTTACGTTTGTCATTAAGAAAAATTAGCATTTGTAAAATATGTTAGTATTTACTT
>SNQN01001276.1:64552-88918 GCA_008642245.1 Bassia scoparia
CTGGACGGTGAGGTGTCGGTGAGTGGGTTAGGTGAGGGTAGGTGGAGGTGGGCTACAGAGGAAGAAGAAGAACGAACGACGAGGAAGAGAAGGAAAAAAAGAAAAGAAAAAAAAAGAAAGAAAAGAAAAAAAGAAAAAAAATAAAAAAAAGAGTAAAGTGGGGCAAAACAGACATTTATTGTTAGGGAGAATTCTAGACTGATATATATCAGACATTTTATTATTGTTGGGTCTCCTCCACACTGAGGGTTTCGTTTTTTCTATTTTCGCGTCAATCCCTGTTCTTGCTCCCTGCCCGCCGGTGTCAGTGCGTTGGCACAAACAAGTATAAAAAGTGGGTAGTGTTTGAAAAAAAAAAAGGTGGTAGTTCTGTTGCAAGTTAGAACAGAAACTGGCGACCACCCGCCACCCCTCGCCCTTCCTCGCTCTCTCGCGTTGTTGCTTGACATATTTTCACCCTCACGCCGCCCCAGCAATAAAATAATAACACTAAGATGAGTCATTTGAACTAAGAACGCTCATAAAGCATGTCTAGCAGTCACAAGATACACTCAAGCATAATGAGAACTTAGAAGTTTTGAACTAAAAGCCTTACCTCACAGTTTTGCAGGGAACAGAGGTGATGGAAAACAGAGGAGAGGAAGCAGCTGCGCACACCGCCATTAGTGCAGCCAAGAGAAATGCTGCTCCGCTGGCCAGTCCACCGCACACCGTCACCGTATCCCAGCTCACGATCGCCGCGCACCATTACTCTTGGCTCACTGCTGCCGTGTGCTGCCCTGCTCTCCCTCCTCTGTTTATTCCTCTGTCCCCTACAAGAACGTGAGTAGGCCTTTTAGTTCTACAGCTTCCTACCTTCATAATTATGCTCTATAGGCGGCATTCTTATCGCACTTCAACTACTTGTTTTATTTTAAGCTTAAGCAGCTATGCTGCAACATACATATTATAAGCTATGCTATCATCGCAAGCAACACTATTATTATATTAGGCTAAGCTTAATTATATAGTGCGTGCGGCCCTCGGTTTTGGAGATAAGAGGAGATGATATTAGATAATAGAGATAAGATTAGTGTTAGATACTACTACTCATGTTGAATTGCAACTAGTATAGTATTTCATACTAATTATAAATTGATATCACTTAGATAGTTTGCAAAGCTAAATTTCTTAATAGTATTTAGTGTTTTCAAGATTTTGACAGAAAAAATTAATTATCTATGAAGGAATAAGTATCAAGTATAATTATTTGAGTATTAAGAATTAATAGATAATTAATCGCATGAATTATATCAAAGAAAAACGTCCCTCGAAATTGATTAAGAAACGTATTGACGATTGTAACATCTTGGCTGGCACCTTTATGAAATGATTTAAGAACGTATGATGTAGCTTGTGGAAAATCTATTGCGCTAACCTGCCGCGAATTCCGGCCTTTACTTCAAATGTCGGTGTGTCGATCCGGCTTGATTGATATGAATATGAAGGGGTTCTATTTTAAATGTTATTATTTTCGATGGGCGTTGTGAAATAGATTATGAATTGATTCTGAAGAACGATGACTATAATATGATTTGAACTGTGGTTTAATGAGGAGGAAACGATGTGTAGGTTGATGAAGATTATTATAGGCAATCCAAAAATGTTTGTATGATGTTTGAAAGAACACATGACAAAAATAAATAAAGTATTATTACAATTTGATACGTCCTTATGTTCTAAAAAATAGTTGAAGCAAAACATATAAGAGTTGGAAAGAAAGGTTGGAAAAGACATCGAAGGTGCACCCCGATTCATGTTTGAGTGCGATTGAGTAGTTAAGAGATTGATATTTGTAGCCCATCGAAGTGTCGTCATGTCGATGAATTGGACTGCAATTATTCGACTACCAATCTTACTGTAGATCTGAGTAAATTTGATTGAAAGCTATATTTAATTAAAGTTAGATGTTGTATTGATTTGATTGGCCCAGGCTTGATATGGAGATGGAGGGAGATCGGTTCTTGGAGTCGATGGTGTCCTTGGTTTGTTGCTTCTACACAGTGTCGGAAGGATGATGGAAGATGTTGATGATAGGATGTTGACCATGTATTTTCTTGGAAGACCATGGAAGTACACTTTTGTTGTTGAAGTGATGTAATAGTTAGTTTCCCCTTTTTATTGTCATTTGTCTTTTTTTTATTGGGTAAAATATAATTTATCTTAAGTTAAGATATTTAGCACACTTACTACAATTTTTGTATAATTATATTAAATAGAAATAATTATTGTCAAAATCCCAGACAAAATAACATTTGAAAATCCATTCTCCTGGCTCAGAATTATTGTAACTCTTGAAAAAATGAAATGCTAATACCTTAAACTCGATTATTAATTAGATTAAAGTTGACCAACACACGGTCGGTTTAATGCTTCCTGTGTTTATGACCCCCGTATATATGGAAAAAGTTATCGTCCCTGATAACTGGAAGTACTAGTATGCACAACTCTTCAATGTCGTCACAGAATGCTACGATTGCCAGTAGTTCAAAAGTTTCATATGCAGAGGCAGGTGAATACATAGGATAGACGATATCATCATAAGCCTACATGTTTAATTTCACGTTCACTGCACAGCACCTGACCTTAATTATAAACAATTCACAATTTATGTAAATATGTCCAGGAAAAAAAGGAATGAATAGGGTTATCTCGGTCTTCAATTTGGTTTTCTATCGTCCAAAGTATTAGCATTATGAAGAGTATGAATGTGGTCATAGCACAGCTTACTCACTACGGAAACTCTTATTTCGAAGTTGTTTTATTCCTTCCTACGTATCAAGTATTTCATAATTGGACTTATTCTCTTCGTAGGTCAATAATCGTGGTTTGCAATATCTTAGGTTCGGTTTCTCTCGACTATGATTCTAATATCTGACTCTGGAATCTAGGGATACATTATTTGTGATAATATTTGACACGTGATAACAACTTGTGCTGTAAGTCTCAAATCTGTTTGTAAGGGCTAGACGATAACTAGCTTCGTGTTTATCACTTTCACTATACGAATATTTAGCCCCATAATAAGTTCCTCCCGTACATAGTTCTTTCCTGTTACTGCCAAACTTACAGCATTACATACCTTGATAGAGTGATATTCGATTCAAAAACAGACAATAAGTGTCACCTTAATCTGATCGTAGTTCTTAGGGGGGTCGATCTCTGATCGGATCACTGCGTCATACTCTTTTGTCTCATTTGACTGTATGCAGTGTTTCCATCTTCTTGGCTGAATCCATACCACGAATCTTTATGCGGTGCCTTCTGCTTTTCAAATTCAGGATCCTATTGACACTGCTGCTACGTCGATTTAGTCCTGTCCACATAAGAGCGGTGTTCGACACAACCTGTCGCGTGATCCGATAAAGAGTCTTTGCATTACGGCCAATTCCGATAGTTGATTGGCTAAGCTAATCTATTATAAGATAAACTCTACCATTTGGATAGGAAACATTATTTCTCAGACCTTCTTCTTCATGGGATAATCCCAATAAGAGTGAACACCAGCTACTACTTAGACTGAACGTCGTATTAAACTCAGTCTTCCTAAGCCATGTGTCTTTCCAAATAGAATTACTCTGAATTGGATTGCTTTTGTTACTTGCACTACTGTCTCCATCTGGTATTTCGAGTATGTAAACCAGACTGTATCTATATAGTCTAAGATCTCGCATACCTTAGTGCATCGTTTGCTCAGTTCCTTCAAGTAAAATTTAGTCTTGGAATCTCGCAGTCAAAGATCGAGAACGATTTTGAGTCTATGGCACATACCATGGTCAACGTCTGATCCATGTTACAGTTTCGGCCTCACTCATCGTGAATCTAATTGTATACTTTTGAGTCCCATTGGATCAGTCTTAGGACCAATCGGACATGACTTTGTAAGCTCGGTCAACCGAATACCACTAAATCACTATTTCATGACCGCTTGGTAAGAATGGTGTCACGCCAGAGATGGAAATCCATGGCTCAATCGCGTACCATTTCTACTTGCACACATCTAGGGCTGTGTAGCAATGCCTCGGTACTATTGGTGCTCTAATCTTTAACATTCCATATAGGTACAGAGAACTCAACATATGGTAAAAACAAAGGTCTCCGCAGTTTCTTGTCATATTACTCCACCAATAGTCGCCTTAGAATCTAATGTATAATTTGTTCCTCTGGACTGAACAGATATGGAGTGTTGAGCTTTCCTCCCGTAATTTTTCTCTCAAAATCTCATTCTTCGGACACGGATAAATGTACTGAACCGTAAGGTACCAATCTCTTGGACAATGCAACCACAGGTGCCCTTCCCTTTTTCACTCCATTTTCGTATCTTCACCAACCGCTATTCCACTTCGGTTCTGATTCATCTAAATAGAGTTGGTCTTACTCCATCATGTTCAAACATCATCCATCTTTTATGTATCAACTCAACCTCACATTTTCTTAACATTCTAAAATGACCGCTGCAAGTTTGGATATTGAGTTACACTTGTAGGGTTTTCTACTTAAAGCATCGGCTACAACATATGACCTTGCCAGGATGATACAAGATCTTCAAGTCATTTCTCTTTGAGAGCTCTAACCACTTTGTTGTCTAGTAGCTTGAGTTCTTTTTGTGTGAAAAATATATTTAAGCTTGTGGTCGTGAAAATTTGCAAGAGACACAATACAAGTCAAGCTCCAAATATTTCAGAGGCAAAACCACAGTCTGAAGATATCAAGGCATAGAGTGAGGATAGTTCTGCTCGTGAACGACTTGTAGTTTCAGGAAGCATAACAATGACTTTCCAGTTTGCATCAAGACACATCCCAACCCAAGTTGGAATGTTCAGTCCCTTATATTATTCACAACATAGGCCCTTCAGGTCGCAAAAGAAGCGTAAAGGACCGGTTGCAATGTGAGACGACTATCTTGAGTTCCTAGAATTGCTGATTACATTGGTCAGACTCAACTTGTAACTTAGCGTGTTTTCATCACGAGTCGGTGATGGGACTTGCGCCTGTCCCGAGAATCAGTTGCACGAATCTTCATATAATAGCCAGTCTAAACGCTGCATAACTCCTTACTTCGGAACATTGTAGTCTTGGCTCCACTCGCACGAATAGCTTTACCTTTTGAGGTCAACAGAAATCCTTTGTCGGAAATGCATGTGACCTAAGACGCTACCTCTTTTAAACGAATCTCGCACTTTTGTAGATTGCGTAAATTGCGTTTTTCTTCTGATAGGAATTTCGAAGGACTTTCTCAATGGTTCTTCATGTTCACATTGGCTTTTATGAAGTCATATCAAGATGTCAATGAAGATGTCGACCAATATGACGGTACAAGAAAGGCTTACAAGACTCGACATCACTTAACGTCCTGCAAAACCGCAGGACGTTGGTAAATACCACCAATGCATCCAACTACAATCTTCATAATGCCCATAACGAGTCCTCAAACGTTACCCAGGCATGTATCGGTATTGATGCCGAGTTGAAATAAGGATCGAAATGCCTTACATCATCAATGTGTCAATCATTCTTGGAAAGGATTCGTGGTTGCCATCCTCAGACCAGCCCACCTCTGATACAACTACATAAATTCGTCGATCGAGAGTTGGTGAACCGGGGATAACTGATAATCTTAATCGCGTTGTATCTTCATATGATCAGATGATCGTCAGGTAGTGGGCTTCTCAGCACAAACTTAAAATTCCATCTCTTCTATTTTTAAGGACAAGACAAACACAGGTGCATTCCCAAGGTATAACTACTAAGGTCGAATTCTACCCCTGTGCATAATATTTTCAGTCTCAACTATTTCCTCTCAGACTATCTTGAAAGTTCTGCCCGGCGCCATGTATATAATAGCAAGAGCGCCTTAGCAAAACAGGACAGATAGTCAACTTTAATATGTAGTTCATTGTTGAAATCTTCATTTTCTTTTATAGGGGGATTCCCGAGAATATTTACGAGTAGGAGAATTCCATCCGAGTACTATGCACATGGGGTATGTCAGAACAATATTGTTCTTTCTGGTATCCAGAAATGTTGCAAAAATAACCCAATAACAACACCTTGTATTAGAACTTGCGAGGACTTTCAATGGTTGTATAACATCTTAAGCTGTTTGGCTCTTAACATTATCCTTATTTGGAGATAAGAAGACCTTTCTTCACCTCTAACACCTCTTACGGTTGGTTATCGACGTGAGAGAGCAGTCTTATGTCAGCGTAACAGGACACTCGTCCATACTGCAATCATCCCACTCAAAATCACATAAGTCATCTTACTCAATTCGGAAGCTTAGGTTGAAGGAGTAATTCACCTATCATTCCGTGATGTGATTGGCCATTCATAGATCATATACATTGTGGCACACTATGATTCTTTCCGGACGTTATATATTACGAGACATGACATGAAAATCAGAGTATGGCTTCAAATTAGCGTTAGAGTGTAAATGATTGAACGTGAAAGAAAAGAATTTATTTAGCACCTCCGAGTCATAACAAAAATAGTTGCGTGGAGTAGAATCAACGAGAAAAAAACTTGGCTTACCTATCGTATATACCGTCGGTAATGTTCCTGCAGGCTTACATCCCTTATCTGCATCATATGGAATTTACCTTCCTGCTATGGAGGATTGGTTGCGCCTGAGTATGACGATGAATTACCTTCACCGCAAGAGAATCGCTTTAGTGTCTGAACGATCTTGGACCTCCCACGGTTAGGACCAACTTCGATTGTCACGTATAATCTCATTTGGCTGGTTGCAGTCTTCCTAGTTTAATTGCCTGAGTTGTATTCTCCTTTTGCTCTACCCATCGAAGTTAGCTGATTGCATGCACTCAAAGTACCCACCACGACATGTCCCTTTCGCTGAGAGCCGGTTTTTATGCAGATAGTGGATGATCGAAATATACTTCATTTATAGTGGAGTAGGCTTTGAGTGTCTTCCGGCGTAATTCCCAGGGTATTTTCGAGAGTTTTAAGGTGTAGAGACCAATTCGCTGTGACGATCTCTAACGCGTCACTTGGAGGGAGAAAGGTTCACCCTTTCTCTTTGACCTCCGAGAGTTATTGTACTTCATCGGATAAGTCATTCTATCGATCCTCCTACATTGCACTTACATATAAATACTTTAATCATACAACTCTTAGGTAAAGTAATTGACTCACGTAATAGGGAAGATAGGGCGGTACTCCACGCGAGAAAGATTACCAAGTTCAAGACCACCTTCAAAGCGATTCTCCTTGAAACCATGCCTGTAATCCAGTCCAACCATGTCCGTGCGAACCCCCCACAGCAATCGAAAGGACACAAAAAAGAACGATTTGCTGCCACTTCACAGCACAAATACTCCAGAACAGAACATTTCCTTTGACCTAAGATGCACAAACTCGATTCCATCTGGCAGTTGCGAATTGGAGGTAAAGTGAGTTCTCATAGCGTGCTTAGTTTTACCCAAACCGAATGTTGGCTCACTTTGCATTTCCTTTCACTTTAATCCACCAGGTTTGCTTGCCTTTAGTAAAGACAGCAAAGTTCACCTTTGCTATCTGTGGCATTGCGTAGCATCGAAAAGTTTCCGTCCATATCGCTGAGCCATTCCTCAAAACTCAGTGGATCAGGTTTTCCTCATAAGTAGGGCTGGTTATGGGAGGCGAATCTTTGAACATGTTTGAGCATTCCTCTTCCTCAGTTGGTGGTCTTTTGCGATTGCCTTGCATAAATTCCATCATCATCTTCATCATCTCCAACTGGGTGTTGTTATTCTCCGTACGAATATCGCCAAAGATGGGATCGTTCCGTAACTCGTCAAGCCTTGCCCTCATTTCCTCAAGGGTCGCTTCAGGCCTAAGCGTGCCGTTAACGTTGTTGAAGTTCGTACCGTCAGCATTAACTCCGGTCAGAGGCATTTTCTACATATAACATACTCCGTATAAGGGGCTGAGCACTTACCAAGAACAAGTACCTAATTACTCTAAAAAAAAAGGTCCTCATTCTCGTACCTATCACTCACACTCTTTGATTTTAATTCTATAATTCTTATTAATAATTTATCCTTAACTTATTTTCATTTTAACCTTTATTACCTATCATAGTTCATCTATCCTAAATTCTAATAAGTATAAATCCCCGAAGGATTTATTTCACGGTCGCAGAACCTTTGCTCTGATACCATTCTGTCACGCCCCGACTTTTAATCGTTTTATTAAGTTGATTTAACCTAAGTCTAGCAGCGGAAATCCTAGATTAGTTGGAGTGGGACATGCCGCATTTCTCAGTGGAGAAACGCAAGGCGCATAAATAAATTAAAATTATTGAGATTAATAAAACATAAGTCTTGTGATAAATAGATAAAAAGTCGTGATACAAGTCATAGTAATTCTAAAAGCTTAAAACTGAGTTTAYTACAACCGTTATCTAAGTAGAGTTTACTTTATTGGACTGAAAAGCATAATCTAACTTGTTCGTCCTCACCACTAAACCGTCCCGTTGTCCTCTTCAGTACCTAAAACCAAAAGCAACATCGTGAGCCGAGGCTCAGTAACATACTACCCTAACAATGTAAATTCGTTTCAAATTATTTTGTTTAAAAACAGGGAGAACTTTAGAATTGAGTAAAACCTTTTCAAAATCATTAAAATAAAATYTTTCAATATAAATCGAGACGAAAGATAACCATGAATATAAACATAGGKATAATCATTGTGATACTAACTTTATAGCAATTTCCATTATCTTTTCCATTAATTTATTTATATATCAAGGTGCCTGGCGAACATAAACATTGTAGGACGTCTCCTACCATAAACGTCCTTAGACGTAACATTAAGGTGCGTGCACGACCATCATTATAACATAACCACNGCATAACATAAAACCACACAGACCGGGCCTCGACGAGTCAAGGTGCCTGGGGCGTAAACATAAGTCCACACAGACCGGGCCTTGATAAATCAAGGCGCCTGGGGAATAAATCGCACAGACCGGGCCTCGATGTCTTTCACTTTTCTCTTATCATGTTTTGTTACTTTTAAACATTAAGCGTGAACTTGTCATTGTTTCAACATCATAAAACTTGGATCATAAAATTTCATCAACACAATCGTTCTTTCATTAAACCACAGTTGAAATCAATATTATAGTCATCGTTCTTCAAATCAAATCATAATTAATTTCCACAATCCAATCGAAAATAATAACATTTAAATAAACCCCTTCATATTCATAAATCAATTTCACAACACATTTATAAAGGGAATTGCGGAGGTTAGCAATAGATGTTACAAATCATCATACGTTCTTAAATCAATTTCATAAGGTGCCAGCAATAGATGTTACAAATCGTCATACGTTCTTAAATCAATTTCCGAGGACCGCTTTTTCTTTGATATTAAAATATTATGGCATTAATATATCTATTAATTAATAAAATAACTCAAAATATTATAACCTTGATTACTCTATCTTATAGATACATAACTTTTATTTTGTAAAAATCATTGAAAACACTTTTAAATACTTATTAAGAAAATTATAAGCTTGCAAATAATCTAAGTGATATCAATACTTATATTAGTATGAAATAATTATACTAGTTGCAATTCAACATGACAGTAGTAGTATCAAAACAATAGTAATAATAATAATAATAACAATAATAATAATAATAATAATAATAATAATGATAATAATAATAATAATAATAATAATAATAATAATAAAACAAGTACAGTACAAAAACACTAAAGCATAATAGAATTAGAAGTTTAGAACTAAAAGCTACCTCACGTTTTGAGGGGAACAGAGGAATGGAAAACAGAGGAGGGAGAGCAGGGCAGCACACGGCAGCAGTGGCAGCCAAGGAGAAAATGGTGGCGCGGCAGGAACAGCACCGCAACGACAGCCACGACGCGGCACCAACAGCGGCAGCCACGCATCAACAGTAGCAGCAGCACGCCGCAACAACAGCAGCGGCACGCAGCAACAATGGCAGCAGTGGCGGCGGCCGCTGCGGCTGGAAGAGGAGAGAGAGAAGAGAAAGGAGGAGGGCGGTGGAGGCGGCGGTCGCGGCTCCGGCGAGGCTGGGCAGGGAGGCAGAGGAAGAGAGAAGAAAGAAAGAAAAATAAATAAAAATTTGATTTTGTGATTGAATGAAGATCGAAGTATTGATTTGAGAGTAGAGATTGAATTGAGATGATTTGTATGTGAAATGGACTTATTTTCACTCAATTTATCGAGGAAATTTGATGAATAATTTAATTGAAGCTTGGAGTTGATTGGTTGATTTGGGAGGTTGATTGAATGGAGGAGATGGCTTGGTGATGGTGTCTTGGTTGTTGTCTTACAAGTGTCAGGAAGGAGATGAAGATGTTGATGNATTAATTAATAAAATAACTCAAAATATTATAACCTTGATTACTCCATCTTATAYATASATAACTTTTATTTTGTAAAAACCATTGAAAACACTTTTAAATACTTATTAAGAAAATTATAAGCTTGCAAATAATCTAAGTGATATCAATACTTATATTAGTATTAAATAATTATACTAGTTGCAATTCAACATGACAGTAGTAGTATCAAAACAATAGTAATAATAATAATAATAATAATAATAATAATAATAATAATAATAATAATAACAATAATAATAATAATGATAATAATAATAATAATAAAACAAGTACAGTACAAATACACTAAGGCATAATAGAATTAGAAGTTTAGAACTAAAAGCTACCTCACGTTTTGAGGGGAACAGAGGGAGAGCAGGGCAGCACACGGCAACATTGGCAGCCAAGGAGAGAATGGTGGCGCGGCAGGAACAGCACCGCAACGGCAGCTACGACACGGCACCAACAGCGGCAGCCACGCAGCAATAGTAGCAGCAGCACGCCGCAACAACAGCAGCAGCACGCAGCAACAATGGCAGCAGTGGCGGCGGCCGCTGCGGTTGGGAGAGGAGAGAGAGAAGAGAAAGGAGGAGGGCGGTGGAGGCGGCGGTCGCGGCTCCGGCGAGGCTGGGCAGGGAGGCAGAGGAAGAGAGAAGAAAGAAAGAAAAATAAATAAAAATTTGATTTTGTGATTGAATGAAGATCGAAGTATTGATTTGAGAGTAGAGATTGAATTAAGATGATTTGTATGTGAAATGGACTTATTTTCACTCAATTTATCGAGGAAATTTGATGAATAATTTAATTGAAGCTTGGAGTTGATTGGTTGATTTGGGAGGTTGATTGAATGGAGGAGATGGCTTGGTGATGGTGTCTTGGTTGTTGTCTTACAAGTGTCAGGAAGGAGATGAAGATGTTGATGGTGGATGTTGGAGCATGTATTTCTTGAAGACATGAATACAACTTTTGTTGGAGAAGATGAATACTGTTTCCCTTTTTTATTTTTATTTTTCTTTTTTTTCTTTTTAGGAGTAAAATAATATATTAAGTATAAGATATTTTAGGCAACACTTACTACAATTTTTATAATTAGATAAAAAAATTATTAGTCAAAGAATATAGAAAATAACATTTGAAAATAATTTGGACTCTAAGAATAATTTTGTAACTCTTGAAAAATATGAAACGCTAATTAAACTCGATTATTAATTAATTAAATTTGAAAACACGGGGTGTTACATCCTTACCCCCTTAGAAAAAGTTTCGTCCTTGAAACTGGAACTCGGTAGAACTTTCAATTCATCAAGAAGAGATTGCCAAGTTAGTTCAAAATCAAGCAAGCATTGACATACATAACATATAATCATTCATAAGCAAATTTCACATTCATGACAGTTACTAAATACTCACTATGTCATTCAGGAAAGAGGTGAGGGTATCTCGTCTTCATTTGGTTTTCAACTTCCCAAGTAGKTTCTGAGGAAGTATGATTGGCCCATAGCACTTTTACCATGCGYATAACTTTATTTCGAAGTTGTTTTTCCCTTCGATCAAGTATTTCAATTGGCTTTTCTTCGTAGGTCAAATCGTTTCGCAATTGTTGGGGTTCATGGTTAATAACGTGGCTTGGATCAGGGACATACTTGCGTAACATTGACACGTGGAACACATTGTGAACCTTATCCAAATCTGTTGGTAAGGCTAGACGATAAGCTACTTCGTTTATCCTTACTAAGATCTCATAGGGCCCAATATACCTCGGACATAGCTTTCCGGACTGGCCAAACCGCATTACTCCCTTGGTAGGTGAAATCTTCAAAAACACGTGGTCACCTATTTGGAATTCTAGGGGTCGTCTCCTTCGATCCGCGTAACTCTTTTGTCTGCTTTGTGCAGTTTTCATTCTTGCCTGAATCAAACGAATCTTATCGGTTGCCTCTTGAATCAAATCAAGTCCTNTTGGAAGTGCTAGGAGCAAGGACTGCCAGGACATTGTCTAGCGCCAGGACACACCTTTGCCAGGAGAAAGAAAGTGCCAGGACTCGCCTTAACTTGTCCAGGAGGAAAGCAAGTGCTAAGGTTCGTACATTTYTCCAAGGAAGGTCAGCTCTCTCGAGGTAGCATTGAAGGGAAGCCTCCACCCCTCTCTCAACCCAAAAGCTAGGGAAATATTGTAGCCAGGCCACGTCATCGACCAAATTACTTGCTACAACAGACTCCATTTTTTTGGGTCAAATTTAGTGTGTGATTCTTACACTCGAGTTGGTTCACCATTTTCTCTCTTCTCTCATCCATTTAATACCCCAATTAAAACTCTAAACTCCTCATTTCAAATCACCCACTTATCACGAGTAATTGTAGTGATTCTCCCTCCGTTTCGATTTGTTTTTTACGTTTGTAAAATTGCACATCAATTAAGGGAAATTAGTATTTAGATAAATTATGTTAGTATTACTTAGAAGTTGTATTATTCTTTTAATTTGTTTGAGATGTGTGCAATAAAATTATAGTAAATCTTTTTATATTTGAAAATTTGGGAATGCGATAAGTTTGGGTGAAAAATCAAAAATAGTGAGTAAATAAATAAGGGGTAATATTAATAATTTTAGGGCTAAAAATAACATGAATGAGTAAAAAAAGTAAAATATGAAAAACGAAATGTAAAAATTAAAAGGGAATAACAAAAAATGAAACGTAAAAAAAATTTAAAAAATTAAAAAAAAATTTTAAAAAAAAACTTGAACGGAGGGAATAGAAAAACCAATCCCTTTGAAAAGGAAATCAATCTCAATAGCAGCAGCAGTTGTGGGAGTAAAGCAGCTCTCATAGATTTGCACTAACTCCTTTCCACGCTTACAAAATGTTCAACCTTTCTCCTATCAGAATCTTCTCCTCCAAGATGAGTGTTCAACCAACAAATTAATCGAGAAAAAAGAAGAAAAAAAGGGACTAAATAATTCAATAAATTTGGCAAAAATTTAAAAACTCACCCTCTACAGTTGAGGTTGAGTTAAGCAGGCAAAAATAGACAAAGTCAACACCTGAATGTTGACTTTTTTAAAAGTTTTCATGATACAGAAATGGGACTTAAAAATGTTTGTTACAATTTCTTATTATCAATGACAATATCAACGATGCGAACCTTTCTCTTTCCCAATGATTTGGACGGCTCCAAATTTTGATGATGTGTCGGACAGCTCTCCAGACCAACCTTTCTCTTTCCCAGAGGTCCAGCAAGACCCATTACCAGCATTAAATTTGCCGGATCTTGAATATCCAATGGATATTTGGTCTAAGCTTCAGTTACAATGTCTGACTGAGCCTTTGGTCAATATCTGGGGAGATGAGGGTGGTTCTTCTTCTTCTTTCTACCAAAGCCCATCTGAAGGCCCATTGAGCATCAACCAAGAGAGGAACCCTACAGAGCGTGAGGTTATAAATGAACCGATGCTGAAAGAGGAAGTGGCCAAGGATCAAACACAACAGTTGGCTAATCAGTTCATGAGGATCATCACCATTGTGTCCTCTGACTCTGAAGGGGATATTATGGGGGGAAAGAGAAAGAGAGTGGGTTGTTGTGGTGGGAGAAAATCGGTGAAGCAGATCAAGAAAGAGCGACGTAGGAGGACAAAGGCTTTGGTGGAAGACGAAGAGGGCATTCGAAGGCGTTTTGATGTCGTCTGTGAAATGTTCAAGCAACTTAAACATGAGGAGACTACGGCTGATGAGTCAGAGGAGGATGAAGAAGGGAAGTTTTCAATTACGGACAGCTTGTTGCAGACTAAGTTGTACTATGAGGAGGGTAATTTCAGAGAGGTTGTTCATGAAGGTAGGGTGCAGGAGTGCCCCATGCAGGGACGTCAAGTGCATGCTTCAGCAGATCAGACCTTGCAGCATGTGAGGAGATGGCTAAGGTGTCTACAGGCCCAGAGGCTGGCCAAAAGCCTCAAGGGAACCAATGAAGGCATTGGCTTGGAATTGTAGGGGTTTGAAAACAGAGGGGACCCTTGCAATTCCACACCTAAAGTGGTTAGTTAATAGAACTAGCCCAGATTTTGTCTTCCTCTCTGAAACCAAATCGGATGTGGCGGACGTCTTTCCTGTTTTTAGTAAATTAGGTTTTAAAGGTTGTACTGGTGTTGATGCAGTAGGTAGTTCAGGAGGTTTGTTTTTAGCTTGGTCCACTTCTTCTTCTGTGGAAGTGGCTCATGCCAGCCCCAATGTAATTGTTATCAGTGTTAATGAAGTTTACTTTTCTTACTGGTTGTTCTTTGTTTATGGCTCCCCATACTTGGAGGAGAGGCAAAAGGTGTGGGATCAAATCACTGATCTTGCACATGACTATCATGGACCAGCATGTTTTATGGGGGACTTTAACCAACTTGAATATTCACACCAGAAGTTGGGGGGTGTGGATAGTTTGAGGGGAGTAAATGAATTTATTAAATGGAAGATTTTGTGCCAAGTCCATGATTTACCAAGTGCAGGTTCCAAATTTACATGGACAAATAACCGGGAGGAACAAGAGTTAATTTATGAGGAACTTGATAGAGCCTATGGGAATGATGCGTGGTTCCAATTGTTCCCGGAGAGCTTTGTCCAGAAAAATGAAATTTTGGTGTCGGATCATGCCTCCATAATGTTGCACACAACCCCACTAAAACACCATAGGAGGAGGCCATATAGAATGGAAAGTTGGTGGATCACTCATCCCTCTTCCAGAAGTTTATTATTAACTACGTGGTCAAAGTTCCATCAAGGTTCGCCTATGTTTAGGGTGCAACGAAAGAGTTGGGAAATTCTTTGCCAAAGTAAACGGTGGTGTCTTGACTTCAGCAAACAATTGGGAGTAACATGGGATACGTTTGCAGAAAGGGTTAGACAGAGGCAGAACCAGCTCCAATCAAGGAACGAGGCAGTAATGGACCTGCATGAACGAAGGGTATGCATGGGGGAGGCAGAGATGCAGTATAAATATTGGAAGCAGCGTGCTAAGGACAGATGGGAAGTTTGGGGGGACCAATGCACTAGTTTTTTCTTCAAGTGTGTAAAATCCAGGAAAGTCAAAAATGAGATACGTGCTATAAAAGATGATTCGGGTATGTGGGAGTTTGATGAGGCTAGGATAGGGGAGAATTTTGTTAACTACTACAAGTACTTGTTTAAGGTTAGTGAGAAACCACCCAAACACAACCGACATGGAATGATGCGGAACACAAGGCTTTTTGGTTGGAAGGGCTCCCTTGTTTGAATCAAGAATAGATAAATCTATTACAGAAGGAGTTCACGTTTGAGGATGTACAGAGAGCAGTATTTTCGATGAAGCCTCTAAAGTCACCAGGACCAGATGGGATTCCACCAGCATTCTTCCAACAACATTGGGATTTAGTTAAAGGTGATGTTTGGGAAGCAGTTCATTCGTTTTTCAGCACTGGGAATATGCTGAGGGAAGTAAATAAGTCTTTCATAGTTTTGCTACCGAAAGTCCATCACCCAGAAAAGGTAACCGATTATAGGCCAATAAGCCTAAGCAATACTATCTACAAAATTATCTCCAAATGTATGGTCCAGCGGATGCAATCCGTTATGGGAGTTTGATTGATGAGTTCCAAAATGCTTTTGTGGTCGATAGACTTATGAGCGATAATTGCATTGTGGCTCATGAGATTAGTAGTGCACTGAAGAGGAGAAATTTTGGATCGGTGTATGAGGCAATACTCAAGGTGGACTTGAATAAGGCTTACGATAGGATAAATTGGGGTTTCCTTTGGGACGTGTTGCAGGTTTTTGGGTTTCCGGAATCTTGGGTTGGGTGGTTGAAGATGTGTGTTGAGAGTGTGACGTATTCGATCTTGTTGAATGGGGTACCTACAAGGGTGTTCAAACCAAACGCAGGCCTACGGCAAGGTGACCCTTTGTCACCTTATTTGTTCCTCTAATGCATAGAGGTCTTGTCACGTAAACTTACGCAATTACAGGAACAAAAGGTTATACAAGGGATCAAGATATGTAGGGGTGGACAGCCTATCAACCATCTCTTGTTTGCGGATGATGCCCTTATATGTTTTAAAGTAAGTGAGGAGAGCTGTCGCTCAGTCAGGGGGGTGATAGATGATTTCTGTAGGGTGTCGGGGGAGCTTGTGAATTTCAACAAGTCGCATGTAATCTTCAGCAAGAATACTCCTACAGAGCTGCGTGAAACGCTACATAAACCTTTGGAGGTGCCTGTGCAAAATCAGCTAGGCACTTATTTGGGATGTCCTATGGATGTTGATGGGCGATCTGCAATGAATACGTTCCAGAGTATATGTGATAGAGTATCAGCGACCATTACATCATGGAAGTTCATGCACTTGAGCCAACCTAGGAAAATTGTACTCATCAACTCTGTGCTGGCGGCTTTGGCTACACATATTACGAAAACTTAACAGTCTGTTCTTACAATTTTATTGGGCAAAAAAACCGGGAGACAAGGGAATGCATTGGGCAAAGCAAGCGTTGGTGAAAAAGGATAAATCATTAGGTGGATTGGGTTTAAAGGATGTAGAGGCAATGAACGTTGCTTTGGTTGGAAAGCAAGCTTGGAGATTATACTCTTCCCCAGCATACCTTATGAGCAGGATCATGTCGAAGAAGTATAAGGGTCTAATGCTGGATGCGCAGCAAACGAGGTTGCCGAATGGAGCATCATATTGTGCACGAAGCAATTTTAATGCTACCAAGGCTCTATCAGGTAATTTCGTGAAAAGGGTAGGAAATGGTACATCCATCAAAATTAAGGAGGACAATTGGTTGAATGTGAAGGATGTAAACTTCAGACAGGATTTCCAAGGGCCTACGCCTACGTGGGTAAGTGAGTTGATGTTGGGGCAGGGGGTTTGGAAACGGGAGTTGGTGTGGAATCTTTTTACCCCGCAAACTGCTAGAGCTGTTCTCGTTGTTCAACTGCCGAGGAAGGAAATGGAGGATCAGGTTGAATGGGGTGGTACGGTGGATGGACATTATACGGTTCGCTCGGCTTATAAGTTTCTAAGGAGTGCAGATGATGAGGAGCATCGAGTAGACAGAAGTACTATGTTTTGGAAGTCTCTATGGAAACTAAATGTATCGGAAAAGCTGCGGTGGTTTGCGTGGAGGTTGTATCATAATTGCCTTCCGACAAGGGGGAATCTGACCAAGAGAGGACTCATGGTATCAAACGATTGTGTTTTTTGTGGGCAGGAGGAGTCTACTGAGCACTTGTTTTGGGAGTGTGTAGTTTCGCGGCACGTGTGGCAGGCTGGGAACTTGGGCATTTCTAATCCAGGTCATGGCAATTTGAGGGTGGGGGATTGGTTTCGAAATTGGTTTTTATATTTGGAGAAAGGAAAGATGGAACAGCATGTGTATTTCTTGATCACATGTTGGGCCATTTGGTTGCATAGGAACGAGGTGGTGTTCCGGAATGTGCGACCTGATCCACAACAAATAATGGCCATACTTTGTCAAAATATGCAGCTATGGTACAAATGCTTTGCAGGAGATTATGCGATGGAGAAGCGGGAGGTTAAGCAGAGGAGACTTCAACAGACTGAACGTAACATGACGTGGAGGAGCGGGCAACCATTATCTCACCAGAAATGGCGATTGATTGTTGATGGCTCATGGAAACCGAAGAAGAACAATGTCACGAAAGCGGGAATTGGATGGTGTGTCTATGATCAGGATGGCATTATGCGACTGTGTGAAGCACAGGTAATAAATGCGATCAATTCTTTGCAAACGGAAATGCTTGCCAGCCTTCATGGCTTGGAGATGACACAGGGCAAATGCGAGGAAGTGGAGGTCCAAACTGATTCGCTGTTACTGGTTTGGCATTTGCAAGATCCGTCTCATTGTCCTATTGAATGTAAAACTGTAATGGATAATTTATTTGATGTAGTGTCGGTGTTTAGGTCAGTTTGTTTTACTAAGGTTCCGAGAACACAAGTGCATGAAGCCCACGTACTAGCCATACAAGCTAGGAAGGGTGACTGACATGTGTGTTTCTTTGTATCGTTGCCAAAAAAAAAACGATGCGAAAGCATGATAGTTGTGCTGCGTCACAGTGGTAACTTCAATCTCTTACACGAGACAACCAGCACAAAATCCTGCATCTTCCATTGTATTTTTCAGTTTGATACGAGAAATGAAGCCAACACTAACTTCAAAGATCACAAGAGAAAGAAAAACTAACATTATTTTTCTGGCAATTATAGAAGCCGACATTTTTACAGTAAACACTGCAAAAATGAGATTCATTGATTGTAGTTTATGATTGTTTCCTAGAAAAAGGAAAAAAAAAAAAAAGAAAACATTCAAGCAGTTAACTTCTGAGCTGTAGATCAATTCTACTTCATATAGTTTTCATAAGCCATCACTTATTCGCGGCAATAAAGAGAAATAAACATCCAAAAGGACTCATAGCTCTTACGAAATATTTACTCGAATGCTTTTGAATTTTTGATACCTAGGCTTGCACATTCTAAAGACAAGCGCACAAGGCACTAGTGCAAATCATATACATCTTCCTGACACTCTTCTGTATCCAGACTCGAACCTGTGATCTAATTTCTCTGACATGTCAACAGGTAAATCAGAGAGAATGGAGAAATTAAAAAATAAAATAAACAAAAAAAAATGGAAGGGGCAAAATGATTTTTTTTTTTTTTTAAAATATATATTAAGAGGATGCCCCTTCTCATGAAACAGCAGCCAAAACTGAGGGTGATTATAAATACATTGGATCATTAAAATGGAACCAACAATTCATATTTCCAACAGATTTCTCTCTGAGATAAATGGTGCTGTGCTATGTTTTCTTCCAATCAACTACTATGTTCATAAATTATTAGCTTCTTTCTACTTTGGCTTATCCATGCACCATTTGTTGATCGACATCTTCATCAACCAGCATCACCGAGCAGTGATGATGGACCATGTACCACTTCCCATCATGATGCTCAAACACATTGGTCACATTGTATGGCCCAGCATTCAAGTCAACATAGGCTTTCATGGTAACCCAAGCCATATCAGTCAGAACCCGAGCTCGCACATCACGAACCTGGAAGCCATCTGCTTGGTGCTCCCAGTTAAATGCAATCTGCCAACTCTCCATAACTGCATTATACCTAATGAGACAATAAAAATAGAGGGATCAGGTTTCTCGTACACTAGTTACTCTGTCCCCACACTTTCAATTTTGCCACATGCTGTTTCCCAAGAGTCCGTACAGAAAAGCTTGACACAGAAAATAACCAAAGAAAATCCGGGGTACAAATTCAAAGTTTCGTCTAAAAGAAGAATAGAATTTACTGACCAAAGATTACATACCGGATTACATATAAATCAAACCATTTTTTAGTTGCTGTTACTATAAAGGCCATACAAGAATGCACTACAAAACTATATCTTTATTGAGCACCAAAAGATACAGGTCACGTTTCACTAAATTGCTGAAGGGCAAGAGCCACGGTGAACTCTCTTGCTAAATATAGCTAAAAATACAACTACAGCAGGCAGTGAGGTGAAACTATTTATTTTCTCCTTTAAAGGAAAAACATAGGAAGATGCTCCTACCAAACATTGTTGAGTCTATAAAGCCAACATTTCACCATGTTTCTGGTAAATCTATATATTAAGTCCTACAAGGAGCCAAATGGCCAATGATATCATGAAACCATGGAAATACCTTCTATAAAATATATTTCATGGTGATTATTTAGTATTACGGAGCATTAAAAATATACATGTACACCATAATTTTAAACATGGCTGTCAATTAGGTTAGGGAAATGGGAATCAAAGGAAACTTAGGAGAAAATATTAAAGGTTTAAATGAGGTKTTTCTCACYAAGTTGAGCCTAAAGGTTATGGACAAAACTCTTATTGAKATAAATTCCCAAAACTCAARGGTACAACTTAACAGGACCAGAATCGATAGATGAAGTAGCTTGATTTAAATAGCAACTGTCCCATCACCTATAGAATTAAAGATTGCAACAATTTTCTTTTAGGGATAAAAGATAAAATCCCATAACATCAACTTGGGTCTTACTAATTTTCTTTCTCCTCAACTCTACCCTTAAAAACCATTTTAAAAAAAAAAGTACTCCTCAACTCTACTCTTAAAAACCATTTAAAAAAAAAAGTAACTTTTTACTCTATGTTGCAATTTAATTGACACAGGAGTAGCATTCACAAGAGGGTTCAGCAGAGGACAATACCTGCAACAGCAAATCAGCAACTTGTACAGTAACATAATCACTCATTACCAAACTCATGAGAATGTAATTAAAGGACTACTAAATCCAAATGTGCYCAAAAGATGACTACATAGAGAAGCAGTAACGAAGCTTACAAAACCAGTTGCACTATTACCATATAGTTCCAAATCCAAATAACAGTAAATAAAAGGAAAGACACCGTACCCGGTAAATAGCTCCCCGGAAGCATGAATACACTTCACATAGTCCGCATTAAGCCAGAAACYACTCATTGATGGAAGTGATCTTTCCCTGATGATGTTAAAAAATTCAGCATTAATATTCACAATTGCTCTTGTAGCTGCATAGTAAGCCTTCCAACCATTAGCAGGCCTGACACTGTCTTGTTCCAGAGTAAAATCCTAGAAGAACCAATGTAGATAAGACCCAAGCCAAAAATTAGATTATAAAAAATGATGATTCATGCACAGGCTGAAATAAAGTAAATTCAGGTGTGCAGACAGAAGACGTCAAAATCCGGAACATAAATCACATAGATACATAAGCAAAACAGTYTTTCCACTTTATACAAGAGGAAAAAACATTATCTCAAATCCTAGCTTCATGTATAAACTGAAATGAAGCATCACTGTGCAATTGCAAGAAGATATATTGAATTATTGATTATGAAACTTTACCACACAAGTTGTGTGCAGCATAGACATCAATAATTACCTATTCATCACCGCAGAAAAAGATTATCTATTTACAAAATGGCTAAAGGAGATTTACCTAATACTAAAAAGTTTATGAAACCACAAGCARAAAGATTGATAAAAACTTTTTCCTTTCTARGTCTACATAGTTCTTGGGAATCCAACTTCCCTGAACACTGTTAGCCATTACTTCATTTTTCCAGAATTCAGATAACTTTCCTTACTGAAGATTTAAAATGATCTAAAAGGACGACCAAAGCATGCCAATTTGCCAAATCAGATTGCCTAGAAGGTGAGTATGATAGWTTTACATCTATCTTACTGTYTTTTCATTTAACATATGAAACATTAACTATCTGCATCATTARTGAACAAGACAATCGAAACAAATAAGAAAACTATGGAACAGTATCTGTCTTCTTTGTGCAACAAATGGACCGATTACAAAAAATTAACAACCCTAAACATGAAACTGGCATGAACTGTTCCCAAAAAAAAGTGAAACTTTGGGAAGAGATTACTGCCAGTCTGCCACCTACACCAAGGACTGTAGTGTAGTCTATTGACAATTTGACGGTTACAAATTCAAGTTCTAGTAAAGTTAAAATTATCACTGGCTCATATACATTGAAAAGACAAAGTATGCTACTCGAACAGAGATGCATGCCAACAAGAATTGACCAAGGAAGAAACTACTCAAAACAAGATCCATACAACCAAGTGCATACTGTGGCAAAATATAGGGCAGGGCAATCTAGTAACCAATGTACTTATGGGTTGTGTTAGACAAATAACCTTGAATATAAAAAGAGAAGAGACGATAAAATTAAATACTCCCTCCGTTACACATTACTTCCAACAGTTTCCATTTTGAGTTGTTACATATTACTTGCAACAATTTGTCTACTTCCTTTTTAWGYTAAAATTTCTCATTAAATTACTTGTGGAACCCTCCACTTTTGTACCTTTTTTTTTGTTCTTTTCCTCCCTTTTCTCCTAATCATATGATATTTCTCTCTCCTACTTTTAACAAATTGCACCTTTATCCATCATTAACAAGTTTTGTCTAGGAATTCCCCCAGGTCCATTTGTTGCAACAAATGTGTAACGGAGAGAACTAWTGAACAAGCAAGGCCAACTTTAATGAATATCTCAGAAGCACYGTATTCTTCTAATAAATTTCTAAAATTTCAGCCTATGCAAAAGAATTGGACATATTACCAAAACTGTTCAACAGCATAAAGTAAAGTATCACTGCAGAAGGAGCAAAGGAAACAATGAGAAAAAACCTTAAACTCATACGATTCTTTTAATGTTTCTATTATATGGCTTTATGCAGAAGTAAAAGACAATATACTGAAGCTGATCAACTAATCAAATGTTAATCTAGAATCATCATCTACAGCAAGTCTCCAAACATAATTCATCCTATAGCTACTATCTTTAAATTCATCACACAWAACTTTGATCAATTGAATTAAGAGTTCCACGCATCACATCATACCAGAGACAGTTGCTGCTACCAATTCAAACATCATAACTACAACTTAGGGCCGGCACATGGCCAGCGCCATGTGCGCGGTCACGCAGGGCCTTGTAAAGGGCCCCAGGTTTTTTATATTACTTGTTATAGATGGGTGGTTTAAGGAAACATGTTTATCCCTAGAATCCATGGTTCAATTCTTGCTGAAGTTATTTTGCCAAAAAAATTACTTTTAAATTTGWTAAAACTTACCAAAGAAGACTTAAAAGCTGTATTTTCTTCTTCTCCTCTCATCAAAACAAGTAAACAACGAAATCGCTTATTCTCTCATATCTCAATACCCCATTAATTGTCATCTTTATTTAATCTTAAATATTTGTTCTATTATACTTTGACTATCCAACAGTCACACAATTTTTATTTTATGCATATTGAAAACGGTTAAATCTTCACTTTTATCATTAAATTGTTGATTAATTCATCAATATTACCATATATACTGTCAATGTCYCTATATATACATACRATATTTAAGAAACAAGATTTGCATCTTGCACTAGGCCAATACAGCAAGTCAGCAACAAATTCTATGGCATGGTAAGGCTTTAAACTTTTAATTTGTTAATTTTGCGTTGTTTTTTTTGTGTAATAAACTAATTTTGGTTAATTTTGTGTGTTCCATATGTTTCAAAAATGGACTTGTTTTAATGGCCATCGAAAGTAATATTTGAGAAGTTGATATTAAAAGCATTATCGATGATTTTGTTTCACAAAATGTAATGCGAAAATCAAGTTTCAAGTGAATATGTATGCGTTATTGTATTCTTATATTTTATGTACGAAGTTTATCTAAATAATAAAGTTATTTTTTAAAAAAATAAAAATAAAAATTGAAATTCAAGGGCCTTCAGCATCCTAGCCCCCCGGCCCTGCTTAGACTAGTTGAGCTTAAGAATGAAATATGACATAGTGAACGCAGAAGAAACTAGCAGGACAACAACAAGGCCAAGAAAATCTATCCCTATCATCACAGTCTAAAAATCTCTTWAAAAAAAGGAAAATTTGTCATACACTACCCACTATTTTCCAAAATTTAGAAATAACTACCCACATTTTTTTATATTAAAAATAACTACCCACTATTTCCCTAAACTTTGCAAATCCCTACCCACTTTCAATTTCCGACCAAAAAATGGAATATTCCGACCAAAAAAAGAATATTCCGGCCAAAAAAATTGATTTTCTCTTTTAAACATCACAATTTTGTCCCAAAAACCCAGAAATTCGAGTATGAACCCTAGAATTCAAGCATAATTATCGAACTAAAGCAAAAATTACTGTACAATTTGGTTCAATCGAAAGCAAATATGGTTCAAACGATAATTTTCGCTTGAATTGGTTCTAATTACTGTACAAGCCCAATTGCAGTTTGTCAAATCTGAGTTGAAGTGAGACAGGAGGAGCGAAGGTGCGTGGGAGCGAAGAAATCCGAGTTTACCAAATTGCAGTGCTAATTACT
>SNQN01001276.1:90163-100415 GCA_008642245.1 Bassia scoparia
TCGTTGGCAGCCTTACGCATCAACGAATTGGTCATCGAGAGGCGGCAAAGGCTCGGATAATCCAAATAACTAAGAGCGTGCGTCGTAATCTCCGGCACCAATTGCTCCATCATCGAAGCSCCAGTCTGCTTCTCCGCCGCAACCATCACCACCGCCGGCATTTTTTCTCCACCGTTCGCCGTCGCAGGCACAGAATCCGACCTCAAGACGACGCCGTTGCACGCYCAATTGAAATTCGAACCACTATTACTGCTACTACTACTACTACTAATATCCTTCGATTGTTCCTCCGTTGTGAAATTCGATCTTCTTCTACCAGTTTTCGACGATGATGATAATGAGAGAGAAAAACGAACGACGAAGATGCCGCAAAGTAAGGTGGCAGCGAAGGCTACAATGAAGGAGTGAGATGAAAGGAAGGATGATAAAGTAACCTCCATTCATAAGACATTAAACCTTCAATGTACATGAAAAAACCCTAACAAACCTCGATAATTTATTGAATTTCGACGGTAATTCTTCGATTTCAAACGAAATAATTGATTGCTCAACGTTAATCTTGTCTTCAATACAATGAATTTAGGTAGAATGAATAGAAAAGTGTACGAGTCGCAAAAACCCTAAAACTTGGTTTCTTCAATGGAATTTGCAGAGGAGAGAGAATAAGATGAAGAAGGTTTGTGTGAGTTGTAACTGACAATCTGTTTTGCTGAATATACTATTCTCTATTCGGAGGGGCTTAATTAAGTAATTTTAAAGAAGTTAGAGGGGTAGTTTTGGGTTAAAGTATTCATCAAATCATCATTGCTGAAATTCACAGAATCGGGTAGTTTTGATCCGATTTGACTTTGGAAAATTAAAATACTTGTTTTTCGTATGGTATTGGGCCTATTGGTATCTCTTTAAGCCCGTTTGACTAGGATTTTTACAAATGATACTGAGCGTGTGTATATCACAAATTCTATTATGGTCCCGGAATTATAGTCCTCATCATGGTCCCGGGCAAATGTTCATTTACGAAACTAGAAATGTTCATCTTAACATGTAAAATGTTCATTTTCAAGTGTAAATGTTCATATCTGAAAATGAACACTTGTATTTTCGGAAATGAACACATCTATTTTCGGAAATGAACATTTCTAGTTTCGGAAATGAACATTTGTCTGAGATCACATGGTCCCGGGACCATAATAGACCTATTGTGTTTATATTGGCCTTGGTCAAACAGTAAAAAAACATGTTTGGTTAGTAGCTTTTCAGCTACAAGCTACTCCAACTAGCTTGTCATCCTTAGGCCATTTCCAATATTAAGCTACAATGCCTTGTAGCTTGCCTTATTTATTCTTTTTTTCAAGTTACAATGGTTTCCAGTTACAAACTGCACTAATGGTAAGCTACTTTGTTTTGTAACTTGCACTCAAATCATAATTTTTAAAAGATAAATAAATTTAATATTAAATATTGTGCATATGGTATATGATATTTTACGATAATTCTAAGTTCTACTATGCCTTGTATGAGCAAATTACATTCTGGATCAAATAATATAAATATAAATATAAATAAATAGATAAAAAAAATGAATTCACATCATTCTTCCATTGATCATAGTAAAATTCCATTGATCACAGCCAAATCACATTCAAATACTAAATAAAGTAAACGAGATCGGTAATAATGAACAAAAACATCAATTCACATCATTCTTTCTCTAATTAATTAGCGAATTTAAGCAATCAAGTTCATAAAATAATGAATAACAGAAAAATATCACCTGAGTGTCACCATTGATCTAAAGAGTGCAGGATGTAAAAATAACGGTTTTTTCGACACAAATTGTTGGAGAAGATGAGGCGTAGAAGATTTATCCTGGTACACAATTTTGCCAAAATTCGACGGCATGAACTCTTGTCGAGATTTAACATAAAAAATAATTAAAATAATATACATGTGTCACAATATGGGGTAATAAGCTCTTTCAAGTAGGCTTGCTTGTTTGAGCAGTATCTGCTTGTAATCAAGCAGCATGCTACCCTCTCCAATGGTGAGCTACAAGCTTGGGAAATTAATTCAATTGCAAGCATGCCCCATTGCCCCTATGGCCCTATTTATCACCATCGGAGATGCTCTTAGTTGTTGGCTGGTCATTGAGAAAATTACAATGTTACCCTCAATTATTCTCAAATTCTACCATTTAACCAACCCCTTTAATCCCATTTCAGCACTTCTATCTACTTTATTGTATGACTTCAAAACTTAGGGGGGAAAAAAAAGTTAAGCAAGCCAAGAACAAGAAGTAGCAGGCAACGAGTAAGAGGACGCACCACCGAAGAAGTTCAGTAATTTTCATTCCTTTTTTTTTCTTTTTTTCATAATTTATATCCTTTAGATTATAGATTTGTTGCATTTTATTAATATATATGTTCCAAAATTGTTTTAAACATATATGTTGTGAAAATGAATTGACACATACTTGTTTAAATATATAGAAATTTGATGTCAATGATTCTGAGATCTAAATTTTAACAAAGGAAATCTTTATGATTTTGTTGTTTTTAGATTACATTATGGTATTTTGGGTAATTCTTTTTGCAACAAATCTAGATCTAAGAAAGCTGTAAAAAAATGGAATTGTTGTTGTTGCATAATCACTATAAAAGCTTCAACTTTTGGCTTAAATCTTCAAATTTTTGTTTCCCCTGAACTATATAAATCTGAGTTGTTGAACAAAAATTGGAAAAAAAAAAGAGGAGAAACACTAGAAGTTATTGTTTTTGTGCATGACTAGTTTTCACAATTTGTTATATATATCATAGAGTCTTAAACGCTTGTGATATTGGTTTTGTGTCATCATGAAAATATATTTTGATATATAGATGGTTCGTAAACTACAATCATGATGATATCAAGGATGTGAAGGAGTGAGCATCATGAGGAAAACAGAGTTTGGAAAAAAAAAAAGTACAGATATTGTTAGTATAAATTAAGAACAACATTAAAGAATAAAAAAAAAAAAAACTAAATAATTGGGATTGAAAATATTAATGTCATTATAGCGAGTAGTAATTTTTAAACACCACAACAGCTAACAACCACAGCTGAATTTACCGCAAACATGTTTTTTACATGACCAGCTAGCAAGGACACCACAACACTACTAGAAATTCCGTCTTCGGCGCGAACTGCTTTTTAGCGACCAAGTTTTAGTCGGTCGCCATTGCGATCGTTAGCGACCGAGTTTATCGGTCGAATCAGCTAAGAGGACACTATAAAACATATGCAAGTTTTGATTTGCCTTCTATAACGAAAAATATAAAAAGCTTCTAAAAGCTTAAGTAAAAATTAAAAACCCCAAAAACACAACTCGAACACTCTCACTGCTATCAAAACCCATAAAAATTCAAAACCCAACAAAATTAAACTACCACTCTTCACTCTCCCCTCGAAGTCCCTCCTGGCGACCAGACTGAGGTCCTCTTCGACCTCGCCACGCCTCCAAATCATTTCCTCGCTTTTTCCTCTTTCTCCCTCCTTTTTCTCCCTCTCTCTCCTTCTCCTGTGCTCCTTCGCCGCGCAACAGCAGCGGTCCACCACCACTGCCACCTGCGGCGGCGCAAGGCGGTGGCAGCAGCAGTAGGTTAGGCGGTGCGGCACCTCCGACCAACCAACCGTCCGTCTCTCTGCCTCTTCCTTTGTTTCCTTTGTGCCCATTCTTAAGGTATGAACTAAACCTCCATAATTGGATTTCTAATCAATTTTATTTGAAATGAATTTGCATAAATATTAATGTTTAATCATCATGTTTTGATTATATTATTTAAAGCTGGAATTTTGTTTTGGATTGGTAATATTGAGATTAGAGATTTAAAAAAGTAGGGGGTTTTAAATTAAAGTGGGCAGCTTTTATAAAATGTTAATGTATGTTTCTTTGATTGAATTGATTCATTAGCATTTTTGAGTTCTAAATCTGGAATAGAAAGTTGCAATTTCTTTTAATTTAGATTATCCAAATTCCATTTTTCTAATTCTAAGAAATTGAAATCAATCTTTGTATTGGGTACTTATATTGTATAAGACATGTATGGATATTTAGAATTGTTGGATTTCACTTTATACAACACCTAGTTTTTTTTCTCTCTTCAGAATTTGGAAATTACTAAATGCAGATTTCTCGAACTAGAATGTTGTAAATGAATTAAATTGTACATACAAGGCTCGATTAATTGGATTTATTTTTATTTAAATGCATGTAGAACAAGGCCCTTTGTGGGCAATTTTGACGGACTCTATTCTTGATATTGAAGCTTCCAACTAGTAGGCGTGAGGTAATTAAGATTTTTATTGAAGGATTTGCATTCGATCTGTTTGTGTTCTTTATGCTTGTATGATTTAGTTTGTCATAATTRTTGGTTTTGCATTTAGTATTTAGGCGTATTGTTGTTGGGTTCTTTAGGGGAGTTGTATGGTCAAATTATGAGGGAAATGTTTTCAATCTAATTAACATTGGTTGGCTTGTGTGTTTGTTAGTGTTATTCGGTTGCTCTCTATTATTTTGTCTTGCGAGAATAAGGTCGTAACAAATGCTTGTATTGAATAGAGAGTTCATAATTTTTTAAATCTACAAATATTATTAAAAGGCATGCCAAACAACGTAATCACGCCACATGGACTCTACTCGAGGTAGAATCATGACATGTGTCAATGTGCCACATATCATCATGTAATCATATTTACAATAATCTTATAATAAAACTTTTCAAATTCTTTAAACTATTTATCATCTTCTACTTTTTTCCCCTCTATCTTTTCGTTTCCTTATTTTTATTTTAACCATTTAACTCATTTTTTTCTATTTAAGATTATTCTAATAAATATTTAAGATTATTTTAATAAATATTGAAAAATAAACATAATCACATGCAATTATAAAATTCAATGGAGAGATATATTATATTACTTCATTAAAAAATTTAAGTTGAGACCACATTATTCTAAATTGGGTAATGGTGCATGTGTATTGCAAATTCTTTTAAAAAAATACGAATATATATAAAAAGAGAGGATGTATAACATATTTAAAACTTAATTGCATTATATTTTAAATTTGGCTCAGTTATTTGCCTTGATTCACTACAAAATAAATATATCATTTTTTAATTTGGGTCATGTGGATTGAGAAATTTAAAAGGAGTGCAACATTCAATTATATTAATAACAATCAGCGTAGAATTTTTTTATAAGTATTAAGTTTGAAACTTTCTTCAAAATACTACAGTATCATTTTTTTCATATCTTACTCCGTATGAAGATTCGTAACATACTTGACTAAATTGTACAGTTATAATTTCATTATATCGATTCTTATACATTATCGCATGTATCAAAAATGGTGAAATCAATTAATAGGTAAAATAAATATATATACAAAAGTAAAATTAAAATATATGACCCGGGACAACGCCCGAGCCCGAATACTAGTTTTAGATGAAAAGAAGTCCTCAGATTAAACATACAATTTCAATAGCAAGTTTGATCTGTCAATAGCTCGTAATTTCAATAGCTTGTAATTGGAACTGAAATTGCAAGTTTGAAAGCGAGTTGTGAAATAAATATGTATGTCTATGTATTATTTATGTTTATGAATATTATTATTTATGTATGTTTATGAGTATTATTTATGTCTATGAATATTATGTTTGTGAATATTATTTATGTATATCTATGTATGTATGTCTTTTTATGAATATTTAATATTTAGATTGATTATTTATAAAAAAAAAATAGTATTTACTTTTATTTAGTAATACCCGAGCATTTGCTCGGGGCACAATATAGTGACTTAAATACAAATACTCGTGTATCACATGAAAAGGCTTTAAGAAAAATTAAAAAAGGATAAAAAAATATAGGAGTGAAAACATTGATGTTTGAATGCTTTACACTGATTTTTTTTGTAATGGCTTAGAATTAATAGGCTTTATCGAAATGAAAAGGAAGGAGCGTGAGTGGATGTACAATAGATTTGATCATAACCGCATACTTCGGAATGAGTTCGTCGATGGGGTGAGTGAGTTTGTTTCATTCGCTCAGCAACACCCCGAGCTCGATTGCGAGGACAAAATAAGATGTCCCTATGCTAAGTTGAAAAACTGGAAGTTCTTTGATAAAGAAACCTTAAAAGTATATTTGTTTAAGAAGGGATTCATTATGGTTATGTCACGGTGAAAGGGCGAGTACAGGCCAGGGTCCACCTCGTCTCCCGTTGAGCCAAATACTTACCAGGAAATGGTTGTCGATGCTTTTGGGAACGTGGACCAATCATTCCGTGAGGAGGCAGGTTCGGCCGAAGAAGAACCAAATGCGAGAGCCGAAGATTTCCTTTGGAGAATGCTAAGGCATGCCAGAGCAATCCGAGGTATGGATGGGAAACAACATCTCGGTGTTGAGATGGCTTTTTAGGAATGTATCAATTGAAGGTCTGAGCTTAAGTGAATAATTTAAGACATGAGGAGCTTTAAAAAACTAGCAATAGTTTGCGTTTGTTAAATTTAGGCTGCGAGAAACCCCAAAAATGGCCCAAAAATGGGCCTTATCCGACGCCCAATGTAAACCTTTCGTCTAACGTGATGTAACCAATGCACTTAGAGAAAGCTTAAGTGAATAACTTAAAAACAATTATGGGCTTTAAAAAAACTAGCAATAGGTTAGTGTTTGTAGAATTAGGCCGAAAAACCCAAAAATGGCCAAAAATGGCCTTTCACCACCCCAAATTGAAACTTGTCGTGTCTAAGATCGTGTGTAAACCCAAAGACTTAGTGAGCTTAAGTAATAATTTAGACATGATGGAGCTCTAAACTTGTAATTAAGGTTCTTCAGGTTCAGTTTGTCAGCGAAAACAGTAGAGCAGCAGAAGAAGACCTGCCAAAATGTCCCAAAAAAAATGAATTCTGAAATGTCATAATTTGTCCAATTTGTTCATACGTTCGAAAGAAATTTCCAACTAAACTTCCATAAATTCTACAGAAAGCTAGTACTAGTCAGAACCTTTCGTAGAGTCCCAGGCCATAGGGTCTAACACCAACACAGCAACCACCAATGAAGATTTCTCTTGATCACCGGTTGGTGGGTTATCGAAAAGGGGGAGTTCTGGGTTCGGCAGGGGACATGAGAGCCTCTCTCTATTATGAGAAAAAGGTGTAGGCATCGGCTTCGACAATTCCAGGCTCAAACCCTTCTCATCGGTTTCTCGCTAGATTACACAAAAATTGTCTGAGAAGCTGAAGCGAACAAAGGCACAGTAAGAGAAAGAGGTGAAAGACCAAAGAGTGGAGATGAGGAGCATTTCGCCGTACTGGTGGAGAAGCGAAGTGAATACAGAGTGGCGAACATTGAGCAAGATGAAGGCGCAAAGATGGACGCTTTCCATGGGAGGCAGTTCGAGCGATCGGTCCTCCTGGTCCCTGAGGAGCTTTCCGATCGACCCGCTAAGACGGTTCTAGATCTTTTTGGACCTTTGTTAGCGCGTAGTTCTGTATTTAGATTTGATTTGGATTTGGAATTTATTCTATGCGTACGTTATTTATTAACAGTTTATATAGAGAATTTTAGAAAATATGATTTGCGTTAATCAATGTCCGTGTTTTCGACGTTTATGTTTGATTATAAAAATTTATTTTTGCATATTTATTTTGTTTTCCTTTAATATTAAATTTTATTTTTTTAATATTACATTACGCAATAAAAATAGGTTGAATTCCCACGGAAATAAAAAAGCAAAAAAAAAACCCATTTAGCGACCGCAAATAAGGTCGCTAAGATTCAAGTTTCATGCATTTTTTTGAGGGGAAATTGGAATTTAAGCGACCGATTTTTCGTCGCTAAATGATTGCTTTTTTTGGAAGGGTTAAGGCAATTAACACGACCGACTCTAGTGCGGTCGCTAATTGCCTTTCCCTATAATATTTGGGGTTCCTTGAGAAAAAAAAATCAGTCGCAAATTCGGTCGCTTAATTTTTTTTTGCGACTAAAAAAAAAAGAGACCGACATTAGCGACCGAAAAATCGAGCATTCGCCTAAATTGGTGTTAGCGAGCGAAAGATCAGTCGCTAAATTGTGTTATGTGAGCCGAAAACGGTCGCTAATGTCGGTCGTGTCGTTCACGGCCTATCTTTTCTTGTTGTGGCAACTACCTGTTGTAGGCACAGTACTCGCGTTGAGACGCTAACAAAGATTTTACCTCTGCTGCAAACAGGGGTTGAGAGAAGGGTTGTGAGGCTTCCCGTCAATGCTACTTGAGGAGCTGACCTTGGATTGGAACTCGGCGTTGGCTTAGCAGTTCAAGCTCCTTGATGCTCCTTAGCACCTGCAAGAAGGAGAATAATCCTTTTCGGATTATCTCCCCTCCGATGCCTAAGTAAGTAAAGGAAGGAGGAAAGTAATAAATGCAATTGAATGTAGAGAGAAGTTAGAGAGATAAAGTTCTATACTTGCTTAAGTATGAAATAAATGCTCTCCAAATGTATGAAAATTTGTGTGTAAAAATGAAGCCTCTCAAGGGGTATTTATAGGCTTTTGCCTTGTACCTTGAAGGCTTGGATGTGTGACACTTGTCACCATCCTAAGCGTTGATTTATCTGTTTGCTTGCTTAAGCTGTTTCATTTACGGAATTCATCCGGTGTTTAACGGAACGAGGATCCACTGGTCTCTTGACACGTGGCATTGATCCTTGAGCCACATTGGACTCTCGTGACCATTCTTATGTCGACACGTGGCTTTACGCGCCACATCATTTGCCCCTCAAACGGTTCCAATACGCTTGTATTGGAAGGGTTTGATAGCAACTTCAATGTCGGAAGCAGAATATGAGAAGCTTCTCGGTTTTCGTGCCTCCTTCTTTCTCTGAGGGGCACCTTGATTTTCGTGCCCTGTTCTTTGGAAATAACGTTTGTTATTTCCCACTTTTTGGGGACTGGACTAATTTCTTCATTAATACCTGAGTCCAGCTCAGTGGAAAGTGGACATCTGGCCTTGGTTTCTTTCTTTAGGCTCAACTCTTTGGCCCACTGTCCCTTGATCTTCTTCCTCGTTTTCCTTTTCACTTTCCCGCTCAATTCGTTGGGCTTGTAAATTCAAAATCGAAGCCCAAACCCTAATTTTTTCTATAAATAGGGGGTAGGGAGGAGAGAGAAAATGGTTGTTGAGTTTATTAATTTCTCAAATTTCTCTCTTCTCTTTCTAGAATTCCTTAAGAATTCCTTTCTCTTCTTCGGTTTGAAGTGAAGTTCAAGATTCGCTTCGCAGCTTCTGATTTTGACGTTCTTCTTCGACACCCATTTCTTCGACAATAATCTTTTTGGTTCGTCAGTACAAGGTATAGTTTTCCTTCGAATTTTTGAATTTTCTCATTCTTTTTTAACAAAGTAATAACAATGGCCTCGTCTTCGTCGTCGAGCCCTAATAAGTTGGATGTTAGGGGCTTCGAAGAGCCCAGGCCAACATCTCCAGGATCTGTTGAGACCCAGGGTTCTTCGATTCCCCAATATTGTCCTTGCGAACCTTCACTGAATAAATTCCTAACCCATACTTCTCTCCTTGTGCAGGATTTTAATATGCCAAGGGTGAAACAAATAGCCTGGGTTCCAGGTAGTAGTAGTAGTAGACAAGATAGGACTGGCGAAGGACCCTCTTCTTCGCATAATGACGATGAGACAAATGACATTATACCTGAATTCTTCGACCTTGACGTTTCGACGGAGGACGTTTTGGTTGACCCTCCACAGACTGTACCAGTACCTGCAAAGACTCACAGTTACCCTACTCCCGAATCCTTCAAGGTTCGCGAGGGATGGATTGTTGAACTAACCACGAACAAGACGGCTTACAGCACCATGCTTGGAATAAGGGGCCAAGTCCTCGAACTAATAGTTCCCAATAAGGGGGATCGCATCGTTGATGCTCCTGAAGGTACCTTCGCAATTTACAAAGATGTGGTGGACCTTGGACTAAGGGTGCCTGTCAGGAGATTTTTTCATCACCTCCTTGCTGCTTATGGAATAGGCTTATCGCAATTGACCCCCAATTCGGATACTTTGCCACTTGCAAGGCGAGATGATATTCCCCTTCCGTTCGCGTCTTCGTGCAAATGCATACGTTGAGAAAGAACAATAAGTGCCTTTATGGCTGGTATCAGTTGGCAAATCGCGAAGGCTATATGACCGCCTTTGACAAGCCAAACAAATTCAATGTCTGGAA
>SNQN01001277.1:5610-23825 GCA_008642245.1 Bassia scoparia
GAGGCCACTGTCTCAATTTACTAACACCCTTTTGCATGCCTGTTAGAAATTTGACTTTCTATGCAAATTAGCATGTAATACTGATTAACAACTATTCGACATGAATTAAAATCAATCTTAGGCACAACTTTTAATTCTTGTTGAATGCTTGCATGCTTGCAAATCACACAACTATTATGTCTTAAACAAGACCGGCAAATTGCATGTTCTCACGCCTAATAAGACTAATTCATGGACAAATTGGCTTTTAGGCGCCCTTTAATACGGGTCTAAACAACCCATGTCGAAACAACAAATTAGTCCTATGTGCATCTAGTTCTGTTAAGCAACCCACATAGTAATTTGCATGCTTGGGTTAAAACGAAAATTTGTTTGTTGTTATCTTTTAGACAATGGACTCGCAATGACCGAGTAGAGGCCGCTAGACACGGGGGTGGGGGGGTGTTGTGCACTACTTCGCCCTTACCCTTGTCCCCTAATCAAGACCTTTGGTGCACTACCAGACATGGAGTCCTTCGCCTTGCTTTATGCAATTATTGGCAAGGCTTAAAACGGGTTCCGCAGCTTCCCAAAAGAAGTGCGGTGACAACTTCCTCTACTCACTTCGTGTATAAACACACAACTCCCGGCATACTGACAGTATGCAAAGCACGAATTCAATGCAAAATCCGAGTCATCAAGTAATTGTACCCCCTAGAGTAGAGGGATCGGATCTAATCCGGCCCGGTGACGGCCCATCGCCCGTATAGTTTTTGGCAACTCCGCTAGGGAGTTTACTAAAGCTATTATCTTTAGTGATGTGTGGACAATACTMAAAATGTCATGCGAATTCAGYGTCTTAAAGATGGCATGTGTTAGGCATCCTGCATTACATAGAACTTAGGTCGTTGGCCCTGAGTTTCCGTTTTCTAGGCATCACGTCTCATATMAGTGTGTTCTACACTTGAGACAAGACTGGGGGTCTCACTTAAGATTGGCGCTGGTGCACTACCTATGTAACCAACTCTTAAGCTTGATGCCTATCCCCACCATGACGCGCGGCTGCATGCCCTACAAAACCGTAATGGTTTATTTCTCCTTTGAACATCACAGCGGGMTGGATGTGTTAAGGACCATTCTAATCCTAGTCATGGGACCCTTTTAGACACCCGGATCGACCAGTTCGATAACGTAGCACCAGACTCTAGGTGGCTGGACTATTTGTTTTTCATTTTGCATATAAGGATCATGCTAGTGTGACAACGTGCTATATGTTTCTAGCAAACTAAGGACCTTAGCTTTGCATACTAAAGACAAACGAGTCATGTACGAGTCASGTAACAGTCTCATATTGCAAGTGGTCATTCCTTAGGCATCGTAATGTCAAAATGGTTGTAACTAGAATCGTTTAGGCTTTACGTCTTTTTGCATCACACAATTGTAAACGAGGGCCAAAACTTGTGATTCGCCTTTCAAAAAAGAAAAAAAACAAAAAAAGAGGCGTTGTTTCAGGATTATATTGTGCAAAATTGGACTTGAGCAGGCAAGTCTTCCTTTGACATGTTTAGGTATTGGAAAAAGAATGATTTTATGAAATTTATTGCGGTGATTGATTTGATTTCATCGTTTATGCAGGTTCACATTGATGGAAAAATTTGATTAGTATTCTTTCTAAAAACCTTATTTACATATTAATTATATTTATTCCAATTTCATGTATATTCAATATTTTTCACTAATCTTTTAAAAATGCCTTTTGTAGGTTGCTAAAATGCATTGAGCAGAAACATATGGCTATGCTACTACCTCTTCTTTGGTATTCATTCCTTCATATGCGGTGTGATTGCTAAAATAAGAATTGATTCTCTTAGTGCTTGTAGTTTATTTTGTCATTGATGACACATATTATTGTAATCATTTGTGATGTAACCCAATTTTAAACCGCCCTCAAACTTTGTGATCTCGTACCAAATCATGATTCTTTCGTACTAATTGGTATTTTCGTTTGTCAATTAAGTTAGGACAATGGTTGTCAAGACTTGAGATCGGATACGTCTACATCATTGCCCTTTTAAGTCCTTAAATTAACTTTTTTTAAAATAAAAAACTTTAGTGCAAGAAAACAAAGTAACACTAAAATTTCTATAGTACATGAACAAAAACCATTTTGGGATTAAGAGTTCCACTTTGATTAAAAGTTCCGAAAAACTGCTACAGCAGCATGAAGTTATTATGTATCTATACTACAGTGTACTTTGGTGGTAGCAAATTCAACGTTATATTTTTCCAACTTGTGAAGTACTAAGTAATTGTTGTGTATATGAAACTTTTAATTTGGACTGCACTTTGTATCTGCATATAAAAAGTTTGCAATCGTAACAACCAGTCTCTGCTCCTTCTGTGTTGTTGTTGCAGCCTGCCGCAGGCACACCAATTCAACGGAAGGGCTGTTAGGTAATATTGCAAGTAATCCCTCCGGTCCAACATGGTGTTGGTGATACTTATCTGTGGTTCGTTTTTGTGCGACTGTTCTAGTCTTGGTCGATATTTACTTACCCCTACAACAAGAGGGCTATTCCATTCTATTGCCCCTGTTCCGTAGGCACACCACTTTTTGCCTTTTGTAATGGACTAACGTAAGAGAGAGAAGATAAGCCGTAAAATTTGATTTGTCGTTCTGTATGATTTGCTATCATAAGTTTGAGGATTATGTGCATTCATACTGGCGTTTTGTTTTTGTTGCTGACATACTACACACTGTTACTCCACACCGATTCATTTTTCGTTTTTCCTTCAAACCAGCATATTTCGTGCTACATCGCCAATTAGATATTCTCTATGAGCTTAGGGATTTAGATTTTACAGTGATGCCTTATTGAACTTTGATCATATTCGAGTTTTACACTTCCCAAAATTATTTTGCAGGCATGTTAGTTAATTATGCACATTAAATTAACACCACATTACTCAAATTTATTGATAGTGGGGGACCCTCCAAAGCTGATAAATAAATTTATTTGATTTGTTATTAGATATGCTATTAACTACTTGCATGAAGTAAGAAGCATAAGCGACTATTGGTACTTATATTAAAAGTTAGTAATAAGGTATGTTATCTTATCCTAAACTTATATTCAATAAGTATTGAAATAAGTGAAGAATAGGACCATTTGGCCATTGTTTTTTAGGTACAAATTGATGACCATGGCATGTTTTCTTCTCGGTTGCTGTTTTGTTAAAGATAATAGAAGTATAAGGACCTGCTCTGTCGTGCTGTTTCTTACTGTTATGCAAAGATTTTATTATTGACACTATAATTTCCTTGCTTTTGCATCCAGTCGTTTCGCCCTACACGTTATGCTCCAGTTTGTAGCTTATTTTGAGGTTTTACTTTTCAGTTGTTAATTTCGTCACAAATGTGACAATGATCCAGTAATTAGACTGCAATGCAAATCTGTGTTACGACACGAATTTTTTTGGATATCTTGAGTATTTAGGCATCTAAATTAATGTTTTGTATAGCTTTATATACCTCCAACGCCCCAAACGCTCTTCCTCATTCTCCTTTCTTGTACCTTCAATGGTTGTTTGGTGGTTAAAATATTATGTTTTCTCGTGCTGACCTCATGTTAGAACTAAATCTATGTCTATTATTTGCTTAGCACATTAGATCTGCTACACCACAAACAATAATTTATTTTGCAATTCACTCTCGTAAGCAGCTTGCAGTTACATTTCCACCATAGATTTTTTACAACATGCTTAATCTGGAACTTTTGCCATTGCGCAGACTTTGAGTTCACCCTGTTCATGGCTTAATCTAACTGTCTACCAACTGCATTGGAATTTTGCTGCTTCATTTCAGGCCAAGGGGAGTCAACAAGAGAGGGTTAGTGTTAGCCATTTTTACGCTTCTTTGGCTGTTGTCTATTTTGATTTCGTGAACTTTATGTGTAATTTATTTGTGGTTGATTTTGTAAAGTATGTTGATTTCGTTGATATACATATGTTCATAAAAAACTTAATGATAATGTTGACTGTTTTGCTGTATAAATACATATTGTTGATAAATACTTCATGATAATGTTGATGTTTGCTGTGATAAAAGGTCTTTTCCTCTCTTTTTTTTTTTATTTTCTTGATGGCAGATTTCCGACCTATTCGGTCGGTAAACGAAATATTTTTTAAGAAATACTAACTTTACCGACTGAAATTCGTCGGTTAATGACCATTTTTAATTAAAAAAAAAAAATTAATATGGAGGGTTAACCCGACCGATAATCGGTCGTATTACCGGACCAATTATTCACGGTCGATGAAACCCCTCCATAGCCCTCCATTTTTTAGGAGGGAAAAAGGAGTTTACCGACCAATTAAACTCGGTCGGTAATACCTTACCAACCATAATCGGTCGATACAATACCGATCCGACTAATCGGTCGGTGAATGGTTTATCCCTCTTTTTTGGACCATAAAGTCGGTCCGGTCAAATCGTCGGACTTTCGGTTCGGTGAAAACGATTTTACCGACGAAGGAAAATCCGACCGTCTGCGTCACCGACCCAAAATCGGTCGGTACAGGGTGAGTTATCGACCGATTTTCGGTCGGTGACGACGGGCGGCGAAATCCGATTTTTTTGTTGTGTTTCACCCTTAGTAAATTACATAAATAATTATACACAATTATTTGATAATTCTCAACACGTTTCCCCTGGAATAATTATACTATTATCATCCAGATTTCAGTTGCTTGTAAACCTGCTAAGAAAACCAGTGGGAAAACACATAGTTAAGGAAAACGAGATGCAAACTTGCATTCACATAATATGTGAGCTTTTGCAGCTGCCCTCAATTTAAAACCTCTTCCAAGGGAAAACCCTACTGGAATAAAAAACCTACGTCGAAGGAAAAAAGAGTGTGTAAGTGAAATACAATCCACCTGATTCAACATAATTCATGAAGGTGACACATTGTCAATCTTTTGTCTGGCAATGCCTCAAATTTCTTCAAATTAAGTGATTGTGAACAAGTCGACCAGATTATCACATAAAATAAAATTTTTAGGACCTCATCTTCCTTCCTATTGTAGGTTATGAGTGTTAGAAGAGCTTGGCTGGGGTAATATGTGCTTTGCTTATCTCCTTTAATATTACCCTTTAATTACTTTAGTAATGCAAGCTGAATTATCTTCGAAGATCAAAGTTGCGATTTTCTGTAACTGGTTCTCAATTCCACATGCTCCTTGATTGGCTAATCCATCCATCCTAAGCCATTACGCCACTCACGTCCTGCTTTCATACAAGGCAATTAATTTGGCATGATTTGCATTGATGTGGGATGGTAGTGTCTGCTCTCTCTTCTGATGATATTGCAGTTCTCCATAAGTCGAAAAACCATATCCATTTTTGGAGCATGTTGCATTTAGGGGTCAGATAGGTATCTAGACGTTATGCATAGCCATACAGGTAGCATCTGATTTTGCTTGGTAAATAACCTAAATCTTTGTTCCTTTGATGGTAACAAAGGAAGTGTTTTATTCCATTTCTAGTATTTTTTTGTAGGTTGAAATGTGTTGTACATGGGTTGACAAGTTTACTGAGAATTCAATATTTTAGGTCGAGTATTATTTTAAAACATTTATGTCAAATACATTTATGACCCAATGACAACTTAATATGGGAATTCGAGGACGAAGAACTTCTTCATTCTCATCTCGGAGTCGGAATGGAATCATCATTCACATTTTAATGATCGAACTAAATTGTGGGAAACTGTATGCGATGTCTGTCCATGTAGAATAGTTTTAACCTTTCTTTATAAATTTTATTGATGGACAAAATTCCATTTTTCAATGATCAATTTGAAGACCAAGACAAAAATTTTGTCTTTCCTAATCTTTCATTTCAAATTCCTTCATCAACATGTTTTGCATTTAATTCAAGTTTTTGTATCCCCAATGATATTCACTACTAGAAAATTCGCCTAAGCCGACCGAATATCGACCGAAAAAAATTCCGTCGTAATATCGACCGACATTATCGGTCCGTTTACGACCGATTTTAAATTCAGTCGCTGTACCCGACCGATAAATCGGTAATTAATGGTTTTATTTCCTCATACGTTCCCCTCGAATAGCACTTTTATATTATTTCAAAAAACATAATCACTCGAACGACCATTAAATTTGGTCGCTTGTACCGACCGAAAATATCGTCGGTTACCGGACCATATTTTCAGCCGCGTGAGCGTGATGTTTTTTTCGAAAATAAAAAGCTCCTCAAAAACCACTCTTCTCTCACTCAAAACCTCGCGAACTCCTCTTTCACTCAAACCTTATTTTTTCACTCAAACCCCCAAACAATCCTCTCTCTCTCTCTTTCCACCCGGCTCCTTGACCCTCACTCGTCGCTCCTTCTCGCTGCTGCTCTTCCTCGTCCTGCTTCTCTACTGGCTCTTCCTCCTTCCCTCTCCTCTTCTCTGCTTGCTTTTCACTGCCGTTTTGGACTCGTTCTCAATCTCACCATGCTCACTTAGAATTCGACTCGTCAACCTCACAATTACTTCAAATTCTTTCCCTGTTTTCCTCACCAAACTTCGCTTTACTTCAAAATTTAAACCCGAAAATCTAGTTTATTTTCGGAAATCTGGGGGTTTATGTCAATCTATCACAAAAATTTGGGGTTTTTTGGTAGGGAAATGAAGGGGTTTCGGGGGCCTTTGGGTTCGAATTTGATGTTTTCTATTGTGTTGTGGCTTGTTCTTCGAGCGATTTTGGGGTTTTTTGTTCGAACTCCGTGGTTATTGTACCAGTAATTTATTGTTTTTGTTACAAATTGTTCGAATTTCTTTTCATCTTCTGGGTGGATTTATGTTGTATTCATTGCATTTTGAATTTGGTTTTCGAAGTTTTAGGGTTTCAATCTAATTTGGGTTTCAATGTTTGAAATTGGATTCATTTTAAATTTAGTTTGTTTTTCAATTTAGGGTTCGAATTTTGCTTTATTATTATTGGCATTTCGTTTGAAATTTTTTACGATTTTGTCTTTTAAACTTTTTCATTATTTGATGTAGGTTTGTTAGGTTTTTCATTATTAATTTCTTGTGCCATATTGTTCAAATTAAAGGGATTATTTGGCGTGTTGAGTTTTTTGGTTATTTTTTGTTGTGTTCTTATTGAGTTTAGACAGTGTTGCTGCTGTCGTTCTTCTTTGCCGCAGGTGCTGAATTCATTTTTTTATCCGATTTTTTTTCCTGGTTTAATTTCTACAAAGAAAACATTATTAGAAAGAGTGAGAAGAGACAAAGAGAAATGAAAGAAAAGGACAAGAGAAAAGAGGTGAGATGAAGAAGGCAAAGTAGTTTGAGTAGTTTGTTGTTGACTTGTGCGATCCCATTATAATCACCACGTCATCAATGTTTGAGGAGTTAATAAAATTCTAAGAAAATTGTTGTGGAATTATTAATGCAGGTTTGAGGGTTGATAATGGCGGGGATTTCTTTAGCAGTCGGATTCTTCCTAGGCTGAAATGTTGGTTGCACTGAGGGCCGAGGTGAATTTATCATGTTGAGCAGACATATTTTATTTGTTGCAATATTTGATATGTAATTTCAGCTTATATGATGATGAAATTGATGGATTTGATAAAAGTTGTGTGGTGAAATTAAATGATTATGTGATACTTAGAATGTGAGGGAAACTGATAATTAAGATCTCGTTGCGCGTATCGTGTTTGTTCGTTATGCTCATATGTATAAGTGTCTTTAGTTGACAGTTGGACTATGAATTATTTGTACCCAATGTTAAGTGTTTAGTCTTGGGTGATAGAATGCAGTTGTGTCTTTCAGATGATTTGTAGGCGTGTGCCCGTTTTGCCTGTCGAGTATTGTGGTTGTAATATTGTATTTGAGTTATGAATGATGTTCTTCTAGAATGATTTAGAATTAGAGGGATGAGGTTTTTCGAATTTCTCCCCGGATTATAATTTTATACGTTTGTATTCATGGATCTTTTCTCTCATGTGTTACTGATATTTTTGCTGTGAATAATGATTGTCCTGGAATTTTTAATCTTTTTTCAATCCTATAACTGTTATGCTAGGGTCTGTAAATAATTGATTGAGGTTTGCCCTCTAGGCCCTTCTCAAAATTCCTACATGTGTTTACCTTTAATTTTTATTCTTGTTATGCTTTGTCGTGTGTGTGTGTGTGTTTGTGGTTACTATGTGAATGCTGTGCTGTGCATGTTTGGTCGTTGCTGCTGTGTGCCTGGGTGGTGTGTGGTTTGTGTGCTGTGTGTGTGTGTGTGTGTGTGTGTGTGGTGTTGTGGTGTGTGTGTGTTGTGTTGTGTGTGTGTGTGTGCTGTGCGTCTGTTTAGAACTGTTTTGAATGGTTCCACTTTCCTGGTATTTTTCTATATTATTTTTCTGATATCATTTTTCTGGTTCTTTTGCCTTCATTGATACTGAATCGATAATTTTTATCTCCGTATTAGTGTTGATAATTGCATGACTGTGGATGCCTTTGACTTTGACTTTGGGTGTGTGTGCGATGGGTTTTGCCTGCTTTTGCTTTTGCTCTGTGCGTTGTGTGTGTGCTACGTTTTGTGGGTGGGTGCCTGTTTCCTGTGTTTGGTGTGTCTTGATTTTCTGATTGTGCGTTGTCGTCGAATCGTGTGCGTTGTGTGAACTGGTGATGTGTGTGTGTGGTGTGTGTGTGTGTGTGTTGTTTGTTGTTTTGTGTGTGTCCGTTCGCTGTTTAGCGTGATGTTGTGGGATTTGTGTTCAGAGTGTGTGAGTCCATAGTGCTTTGTGTGTGTGTGTTTGTGGTGCTCGTGTGTGTTGTGTGTGTTGTGTGGTGGTGTGTATGTGTTTGAATGATAGTTAGCCTATTGATTTGAGATGGCTGCACTTTTGTTGATAATGTTTGCTTTTATGTGTGTTTGTTGATTGGTGGTTTGGTGGTGGTGTATTCTTGTGTGTGGCCTGTCTTGTGTAAGTGTTGCTTTGTGCTGAGTCGTGTTCTATGTTTGTTGTTCCGTTGTGTGTGTGTAGTTGTGTAATGCTCCTTGTAAAATGAGAATGTATAGTTTTGATTCCAACTTGTCAAAAATTTTCGATAATGTATTTACCGGTGGAAGCTAACTTGTCTTGTTGTTTTCTTGGTGCTTTTTCTTTCTGAACCCTACAGTTTTCAATAACACGTAATTATTGTGTTATTTGTGTTATAAAATTGTTCGGGTTTTTTCATTTCGCTGTGTTGGATTTAACGTCTGTCAGTTCATTGCAGTATTTGTTTGATTTATTTGATGGGCCATTAGAGGTTCTTAAAAAGTTGAAGTTAGGTGTTTTTTTGTTCCAAAAAGAATTGACTCCTATATGTGTGTGCATTTTTCGTTTTTAAGGTTTCTTTGTAATTTTTTCTTAACATATTTGGAATAGGATCTGTTGTTTTCATAAGAAGCGTGGTATGCTTTCTTTTCCAGAATGTTTTCATTTTAGCTGTGTATAGAGAATCTTATAATTCTGGATAAGTCCTTTTCTGTTTGTCAAGTATTGTTTTTTTATTCAACTTCCGTTCAATATGTTGTCTAATACGATTCAGTCTTCAAAAGTAATAATTGTAGTGTTGGAATTTGGGTCTTTCATTGCTTGTGTGTGCTGATTTGAGTTTATTGTCAAAACTGAATATCAAATTTATTTTCAGTTGATTCAACAATGATTTGTCGTGCGAGAAGATTATTGCGCCATTCCTGGTCCCATGGAGAGGCCAGTCACTGCCTTTGCATCTGATTACTTTTGTTGTTTCCAATGAGTTAATGCGTAAAGAATAGTGGACGAAGACTCGAAGACCTGCCTAAGTGTACCATCATAAATGAAAGTTTATCTTACATTCTATGTTAGTAGTATGAATTTATTTCCTTTCAGCGTTATAAATATCTCCTCCCCTCGTTATGGAATCGTGCATTTTTTCATGATGTAATTTTTAGCGTTTAGATATCTATGATTTTTGAATTATGAAATTCCGGCTTTCTGGTTTATCTTTGACGTTTTTGTTTGATTTTCGTTTTTTTCTGTTTAATTCGAGGAATTCATGTGCGTTTTCTTTTATATTTGTTTGTTTTAATTCTTCTACTCTATTTCTGTGTAGAGGGTCGTAATTTCTTTGTATTAAACTTTTCTTTATGACTTTTCGTTAGATCTAGAATTGCTTTGTATTAATTTTTCCGCTGTATATAGATCCATAGAGAATTCTGTTACTTTTTGTCCCAAAAAATGGTTTTGTTTGTAATGAGTTGGTTTTCTTCTGTGTTGGCTACTGTTTTTTGTCCTTTCAATATCACTTTTCCTGTATTCTTTTATGGTATAATTTCCTGTGGTTTCTGTTTTTTTCGCAACTGTTGAGTTCTGATCTTCTACAACTGCTTTTTATTTATCCTATAGTATAATTAGTCGTTATTTCTGTTTTTTCCCTTGATTTATACTCCATTTCTAATTTTTCTAGTCAGCAATATAATTATTTGTTATCCTCTAGTTCATTCTTCGAGAGAGATTTTCTGATGAAATTTTCTGTGTAACCTACATTAATATAATTCTCATATCCATACTCTTCCGACCTCAAGCACTCAATTGTATCTCAGTCTAGATTTTATATTTAATCGTGATTCGCTAGAAGCTGCATTTAGGTTCCTCGATACTATTGGACTGTCCAACTCGATAGTGTTTGTTTTCTTTGTACTATATCCAACTCCTTTGTTCATCTATGCTAATAGGAGGTTTTCCATAATATGTTTGTCTGTATTTTGTCTTTGATTTGTATATGTTCTTGATGGTGTTTAATTCAATTTCTGTGACACTCCTAGATAGATGTCCCTTAGCTTCTAGCATTATATACGATGCTGCGTTTCTTAGTTCTTACTGTATTGTGAATCTGATTGGCTCAGCCTTGTACTTGATTGCTCTACACTGCAGTCTTGGTGCTGTGTTAAACAGTGTGTAGAAAGAGGTGGATAGTGACTTATCCTCAGCCTGTGGGTATTCTTATAGACTTAGTTTGAAAGGGCCAAAAGGCAATCATCTCTTCAGCATTTAGTCGGTCTTTTTCTGATAGTGGGAGGTAATATTAGCTATATGTACCTCACTTTGTTTGGTTTTATGTAAGAGTGCTGGTGCTTAATAGAATAGATTCTGCCCCCCAGTATGGTTGCCTTTCTCCTCGTGTACTTAACTGATGCCTTTTTTGTTGGATCCTTAGTATTGAACGGGTGTGTCCATATGTATTTTATAAACATGTGATTATTTTTCTCGTGTCTCAACAAATGCTTTATACATGTCATAGTGCCTTTATTCCTACTATTTGGAGTGTAGTATAATTATTATCCAATTAAGCATTGTGACGAATAATCCTCAGCGAATTGATTATACGATTGTCACTGTCCAATTGCTGATGTGCGACGGCTCCTGGCCTCAAGCCCCTCAACCTATACGTAATTTTGAGAGCTTTTTCTCTTTATGCCCAGTGGTTCACAAATTTTATAACTGGATTGTACAACTAAGTACTTTAAAAAAGCTGATAGTCTTGATGAAATTTTCAGAGATAATTGCTGTCTGCATTGTAATGTTCTCCTTAAGAATTTTTCTAAACATTGTTTCAGTGAGTCTCTTTATCAAGTCAGAGGTATGCTTTTTGTACCATCAAATCATCCATTGAAGGCCCAATTTCTTTTGTGTACTTGAGATAATATAAGGAAAAGTTATATTTATTTTTATATAGTTATCATGAGTGCTTTCTAAAAATACTTTAGGATGAAAAAGCTATTTGATAATATTGATGAATATCCTTTTTGTAAGTCACTGTTGATTTTAACTAAAGTTTATGTCTCACAGATGAATATGTTGATAAAGTTTTGAGCGTTCATCTTTTAGATCTTTTGTGTTGTAGTTGTTGATATTACATATATGATTTTAGATCTCTCCGAATGGGAAGTCTGAACCTGTTGACCACTGCTGTTCGCTCAAAAAAATAGATCAAGTATATGCCTGAGGTGTCTTGCTGGGTTTCCGCCATAGTCGTTAGGAAGCTCCCATCCTTTGTTGAATCTCCGCCATATATAACCCACATATACTGTGTGTCACTAGTGATTTCGTGTGTTATAGTTTTTTGAGCTGTTCATAATAATAAAACCTATTAGTTTAGGAATTTTATTGTTGAAATTCTAGCGATTTTATTTTTATCAAACATTGAATAACCATCGTAATCCATATCAAGACTTGGCAATAGCGTCTATCGTCTCTCAATTAATTGATTCTCCCTAAATATATATAGAGTTGTTGGTTGTCGTTTTATCTTGTCTCACTTGTGACTTAATCTATTCAATGTTGCATAGCTTCTTTGTCGTGTTTCTTTTGTCTGCTAGTTAATTCTTGCTACTATTTATTATTGATGCCTTCTGGCAATATATGTCGTTCTTGTTTCTTAATTGCGAAGTTCAGTCGGTACACCGAAAGATCTTGTGCATAGTTGTGGATATCCATTGTGTTATCTCTCCAGTAAAGTGTTTATAATTACTTAATTTGAAGTTATCTCAATTTGTTAATCTTCGATAGTTTAAAGGTTCGTTTAATTTGTGCGTTCACTGATTCGCTGTTCCCCACCTTTAAATTCATTCTTTCTCATTTAGCGCTGAGTCTATTTTTTGACTAGGTCTAATTGCGTGTAGGTCAAGTAATGAAATGCAATTGCGTATTCGATGTGCTTATGTAATATGACCCTTTATTGGTGTCTCTCGTAGCTATGAATCTAATTAAATTAGGAATATACTTGTATTTTATAATTTCACGTATCCTAATCTAAGCTAGTAAAATAAATGACATAGTTTCAGAGGATATAAACATATTTCCTTAATTAATACGAAATGTGATTATACTAATTATTGTGATGTGTTCCTATCTATTTACATTTTGCTCGCTTGAATGCTTTGGAATACGTTATCAGTAAACAAAATATATTTATGATATTAAGATACAGGAGCTAACCTTTGAGTGATCCGAACTTGACTGTAGTTTCTATGTACTTTGTCTGCCAATAAATTATTTTAATGTGTACTTGTTTTCTCACTGGCAGCATCATTCAGCCAACTTTATTAGCAGCACAGAACCCCTATATTTTACAGTAGTTAATACTGCTAGGCTGCTAAGATATTCATATCCCTGGGTTCTCCAGCCTTCAACCAGCTCAGTGATTCTTATCAGTATTGCCTAGCACCCTATGGCTTCTTCTCTCAGTTTACCGCAATTCTCTTTCCCTTCATTCATGTATACTTAGCCATGCCGACTTTCATTAGGAGGTGAAAACTATTTATGCATCATGCAGTATGCGTGCTATTTGTTGTTTGTTGCTGTGCTCTTGATGCTCAAATTTGCACCTCCGCCCTTTATCAATTAGGCTAAATGCCGTTTAATAATGGGGAAAGGAGGAATGGAGATAGAAAGTTCAAGAACCATAGAGCAATATGATGAAAGGAATACCATCTATGAGTTGGTTCGTCGAGGCAGATGTTTGTGTATCGTGCCTGTACTTAAACTAATTTGTACGCCTTCTAACTTATGTCTCACCCACAATTTGTCTCTATTTACCTCTAAATCCGACTCTGATAGGATAATCTGTCCCACTACCGAGTTATGAGAGCTCCTTCGCCCTCTGCTGTTACCGCTGAGTGCGCCCTCTTTGAGAACCATGTGAGCTATAAAAAAGAGTGTCTTACCGCAACGCGAATAATCCCGAAAAGTGCCTCGGCTCTAATACCACCGATTGTTGAGGACCGTCGTAAGCCTCTTTTTCCCCCATTTTTTGGTCGATTGATATTAGTCGGGAGTGGGTCGGTATTCATTGGGTGAAACTTCCTCTATCACTTGTGTATAATACCGACACAACACCCTCCCGGGATTCCTACATCGGTTTACCGACTGAATCGTAGTGTTAAAGCTCGGTCGGCCTGAAAACAATTTCAATGAAGGTTAAGAGCCTACGAAAATCGGCGATTATCACCTTTGTAGTGGACTCCGAAGATTTCTTGTTGTAGATTATAGGATCATGCAACGGTAAACTGCGGGTCGGACATTGATTAAAATCGGCGCCACCTCCCCGATTAGGGAATTTTAGGATTGGAGATACCACAATGCGCCACTGAGCTCGGTTGGTCTATTGTCTTTAGGACACCTCTGTGCTTGAGAGATTATATTACTACAGTCTAATCGAAATTAATCTTTTATACTAGTTGTGTGTTACTTAGGCAGTATGGGTTTTGAATCCACAAGTACTTCGAATTCATATCTTTTAGACTCTCTCGAACAGACGAGTCTCTCTTGGACTCTTGCAGTTCATGTAGAAAGTTTGCATCGGGTCCAATGCTTGTGTAAGTTATCGTCTCTTTCATCAGAGGACTTTCTTTCTAACAGTTTCTGCTTATCCAGTGTAATGTTTCCTCCACTTATCAGACAAGAGTTAGTCAGTGTAGCTTCACCATTAAGCGCTTAGCTTTAGAGTAACCTGCCTTTGTATACACTGTTCGTAAGCCACTTTTAGCTCAGAGAATTCTTAAACTCAAGTTATCCCCGAGCCTGGCATGGTGCATGCCCCTCATACCGGATATCCGTGTTAAATGGTTTTATTATCTGCTCTATCCTCACTTTGACATACCCAACCGTCTGGTGCTGAGCCTTGTGGCGTTGTGTTAGGTACCTATCTCTTATTTAATGTCTAATTTGAATCCTCTTTTTCTCAGAATTTCCGCTCTGTCATACACTCCAAGCAACCAGTTCGATATAAGTAGTCCTCCAGAATCCCCTTAAGTGATCTGACAGGTTATTTTACACCTTATTGGTGGGCTGGCTATTTGTTTTTCCTTTTGGATGGTTGTTATTATGACTGTGGCCTAAAATGATATATCTTACTCTTTTCATAGGTTTTTGACTCGCTATCGTGGATTGTCTATTGTTTTTATGCGATCCTTATTAAGCTCTCAAGATCTTTATTCTTTGACGATCATTCATCAACTGTCCTTGGTTCGACATCATCTTTCATCTTCATTCATGAGAATCTATTTCTTTGGAACGTCGCATCCATGGAGATTCTTAAATTTTTGCAAAGATTTCAGCTTGGATCAAGTCCACATACTGATTTTCGTATCAATTGTTTTTTAAGATAGATCTCCTAGGATTTTTATATGAACACTTGTACTCTACGTTTTGTCAACTTGTTAACTGTTCTTCAGATCCCACCATTGGACTATATCCCTGTTAATTTCATTGGGCTATCTCTTAATCTATGGATACTTTCGCATATATCTAGGAAGTCTCCCGATGAAGAAATGAGTCTGCAATATTATCAAATATATTCATTGTATGATGGGATGGGATTTTTTCGTAGGAGGCCATATTGATAGAGACGTATACTTTTTTTGGCTTTCTTCTCCATTTATATTGTGGGGTGGGGTCGGTGGCTACTTCGAAGCATTTTCATTTTCATCCCGTTCCTTAGGCTAACTGCTTGTTTCATTGATTTATGGAGTGTGATCGACATTACGTCCTCGCTATAAGTACCGTTCTACCTTAAGACTAGTTCGTGTTGATTTTATAATATTCTCTTCTTTCTATATCTGTAGAATGCAAATTTAGAGCAAATTTTTATCTTCGCATACTTGCCTGAATGTAAAATAAACCTTTTTGATCACTCTTGCTCACTAAGATTGTTTGATACCCCTTGAGCTTCAAACTGCATTAACGAATTTACATTGCAATTCAATGTAGGAATTCTCAAGTTCCTAGTTCCTTTCTTCTCTTTAGTTTGCAGACACCAACGTGGTTTCGTCCCCCTAGTTGGTTGGGAAATTTCAGACTCAACAAGTTCTAACGATGTCACACATAATCGAGTCTCCCTCCCCACTGGGTGAGAGCGACCCAGGTTGAACAATCACAGTCATTGACTCAAGATATAATGATTGATGTTTATTTCAAACGCTAACATATTTCTCAACCGTTTCTGATACCCATATTGTTCATTGAGGAGGAGAAATTGGCCTAACCTAATGCATGCTGTCATCACTCATAAAACAATTAAAATTTCATGTTGAATATATTTGGCTCTTTAAGCAGAACTAATATACAAGGTCTATAACGCTCTTTCAACAATCGTCGATTCAATATATGCCACAACATATGGTCTATGCCTGAATATTATAAAGACTTTGTGTCGCTGATATATTATGGCAGGTATCTCCTAATACATGATTAGTCTAATGAACATTTGAGGTCCTCTGGAACCCTTCAAGTGTGTTAATAGTCTGTCTTATTAGAGCAGCTAACTGACATATGGAGAGTCTCTTGATAAGAGTGCTTAGCACAACTTAAGGCCACTTAGTTCTCTCGTTGTCTTATGACAATCAAGACTGAAATGCGAAACAACCAAGACTTTCGAGAATAGACGGCAAGTACACTACTTTGGGGATGCAACAGCAAAGCATACTGCATTTCTCCTCAAGCTTATCATTCAATGGTCCAACTCCAAATCCACCATTGACAAGAGGTCCGCAAAGTGGAGAAAGAGTTTTGTGAGTCCCATATCGTGGCCATGGTCACTCCGAGTGCATCTCTTTTAAAGGATCGCTACAAGACGCGATTGATGACGGTCACCTTCCTATCCTTCCAGAGGGTAGAGCCCAGTATAGATACTATCATTGTCAGCCCAAGACGGTCGATGATAGACACCCATGGCAACACTACGAACGAATTGAGAGGAACTAGGCCCTAAACGACCCTAATAAAGGCTAGTTTTCAGGCACCTGGAATGTTTCAGAACAACAAAGACCCTTAACAAGTAAGTTTTAATTATCAAAATTATTTAACTTATTTTTAAAACATTTTTCTAGAATTTTCGGATTTTTTTGAATTATTCTAGATTTTTGTAATTTTGAATTGTTCAACATTTAATTTTTTTGAAGATAATTAACTAAATTATGAAAAATCTTTCCAAAATTCATGAATTTTAAACTAAACACATTTTTTACAAGGAATTTATATGATATTTTTCCATATTTTTTCGGAGTTCTTGGAAAATTATTATGAATTTCCGAGCAAAACAAATTGCGCAGCCTGACGCGAATCGGTCTATTTCGGGAGCTTCGGTGGCCGCACCGAGCGTGGGGCTCTCATGAATTATCTCTCCAAATCAATGCAGTGATTTTGTGTAACATATCACAATAATAAAATCAAATGTATTTTAATTCGATTTCTATTATTATGCGCAACACTCAAAAAAGGGCAAAACGAATCAAAATCGCATAAAATCAGTTGCAATCATATAATCACACATATATCTTTATAGGAAAATTGAATAATAATCCCACCTTTTGGTATTCTGTTATTAACTCCGAAGTGAGAGCAAATTTGTTAGTTAATCCATTTTAGCCCAATCTGTCAAATGGTCTTTTTCCCTAACTTATTAACAGGTTATTCATTCATTTACTTTTTTATTATAACTATTTATCATCTTTCACCTCCCCTTAACCCACACATACACCACCTCCACCACAACGTACACCCACCCTGAGCTTCAACCCGCCTTCTCGCCCGCCGCTGACCCTACCCTTCCTGCCAGCCACCACTGCATACATTACGCCGCCTAGATTTTCTTTGCACGCCGGCAACCGCCCCCCATGAACACCACCACCACCATAAATTTCATTAGCTCCAAAGACCAAGCTACCCAACAACCGCCACTTAAAGACCATCCTATCCCAGCAACCAATTGAAGCACAACCACCAGCAACCCACGACCAACTACCGCGACCACACGCAAACCCACCCGTGATACCACATCATCTACCACCGAAATTTTGAAAACCAACCCACTAATCGCAATCCCAACATGGTGGTTCGGAGGTGGAAGTGGTTTTGGACAATGGCGTTAGTTTGGTCTTTCGGAAAAGTGATCCATGGTGGGCGATTTTGTGATGTAATTGGAGGTGGTGTTTTTGATGATGTATGATGGTGAGTTTGGCGGCGGAGGTGGCGTTGGGGTTAGTTGTTGGCGATGGTGGCGGTGGAGGTTTATGCTGAGTGGTTGGTTGTTTGTTGGTAAATAGCATGAGTGTGGTGATGGGTGTTTGAGAAAATAATCGGCTGTGAATGGTGATGTAATGAATGAAGAAGGTGTGTAATGTTAGTGGAATTTAGCAAACATTAA
>SNQN01001277.1:35345-47331 GCA_008642245.1 Bassia scoparia
ACAATTAACATTGAATCACTCTTTACCTTTATTTCTTGTATCCCCATGTCTTTTTCAATAGTCAAACCAAATATCAATGCTTCGTACTCGGCCTCATTATTCATTGCCTTGAACTCACACCGTACTGCCAGTATGATGTTATACCCTTCTGGTGATTTCAGCACAACTCTTAGGCCGGTCCCCCTCATGTTAGACGATTTGTCAACCTACAATGTCCAACCTGCACTAGGCACTAGGTCAACCATATTACATAYCTCTGCTTCTGCATCTTGTTGTATCCCTGGGCTGAAATAAGCCATAAAATCCGCCCAGGCTTGCGATTTTATTGCGGTCCTCGGCTCATACCTGACGTCAAAGGCTTCTAGTCGCACAATCCACTTCGTCATTCGTCCCGTTAACTCCGGCTTACGCATGATCGCTTTGATCGGGAAATTGGTCCTAACAYAGAYTGTATGTGCCTCGAAATACGGGCGCAACTTTGTCGTTGCCATAACCCATAAATATACTAATTTTTCCATTAAGGAATACCTTACCTCTGGTCCAGTCAAGGTCTTGTTGACGTAGTACATTGGTAACTGTGTCCCATCTGACACGGACAAGTACAACTGCAATACTTCTCCATCTCTTGGCTTACAAAGCAACAGTGTGGGGATGTCAAATACCTTTTTTACTCCTGCAAAGCGTCCTCGTGCTCCTTCGTCCACTCGAACTTCTTGTTCTCGCATAGTGTGTCATAGAATAACCTGCATTTATCAGAGGATTTAGAAATAAACCTGTTTAGGGCAGCGATCTTACCTGTTAGTTTTTGGACATCCTTCACGGTTTTAGTGGACTCGAGCTCAACTATGGCTTTAATTTGCTCAGGTCTGGACTCTATCCCTCTTCTGTCACCATATACCCAAGAAATTTCCTAGCGGACACACYAAACGTGCACTTCGTCGGATTCAGCCTCATACTATATTGCCTTTGGATATCGATTGTCTTTTGTAAATGTCGAATATGCTCCTGGGTCTTCTTGGATTTCACCAACATATCATCGATGTATTCCATGGTTTCCCCTGTTAATTCTTTAAACATCTATTGACTAGACTTTGGTATGTTGCCCCGCATTTTATAAACCAAACGGCATGACCTTTTAACAATAGACCCCTCTTTCTATGATGAATGTTGTCTTCTCCTAATCTGTCGGGTCCATTTGTATCTGATGATACCCACTGAACACATCCAAGAACATGAGCAGTTCATTTCATGCTATCGCATCTACCATAGCATCGATATGAGGTAGTGGGAATGGGTCCTTCGGAAAAGCCTTGTTAAGATCCATGAAATTGACGCATACCCTCCATTTCCCATTTTTCTTKGGAACTACCACGACRTTAGACAACCATTCAGGGTACCTTGCTTCTCTTATTTTCCTTGTAGATAGCGGATCGTCTACTTTGTCGTTAATTACCTTGTGTCGCTCCGGGGCAAATCGTCATCGCTTCTTCTTGACCGGCCTGTGCTTTGGGTTGACACTCAGCTTATGGGTTATGGCCTTTGGACTTATTCCTACCATATCCTCGTGACTCCAGGCAAAACAATCCATATGTGCCTTTCGAAATTCGAGTAATTCAGTACGTACCTCAAGGTCTAGACACTTTCCCACTTTCACCTTTCTGTCGGACTTTGACGGGTCCAAGACGATCTTCTCGGTTTCGTACTTCTCGCACCCGATTATACTTTTGRCTGTCTTGGAATGCTATAATTGTTATGTTGTTGACTGTCCCTTTGCGGGTTTTAGTGCTTCCATGTAACATTCCTTCGCCAATCTCTGATCTCCCTAATCTCTTGACTCCCACTCAGATGGAACTCATATCATGATGCCAAAGTTGACGGATGTCTCGATCTTGTGTATCCATGGTACTAATTTCATTTAAACAAAATCGTAAACCACACAATTTACCGGACGTAGACCCTTTTGCGCTTACAGCAATCAACTGATCCTATGTCGTCTTCCCTGTTTCAGGCTGAAACCGACATTATGTCTCTTTCTCGTTAGTCGGATCCTGGCCTTTGATTCACATTATCGCGCTCGACTTTCTTCTTTTCCCATATCCTGTGCCTTAAGTGGTTATAATGTTCCACTTTTCCATTAACAACCAGACACGAACCACAAGATTCCCGAATCTATTGATAATACTCAACTTTACCCTTGAGACTGCATGCCTCCTAGGTGGTCTTCTCTTTCCTGACTCTCCTTTTTTCCACTAGATACATAGTATGTAGATTCTGACCCCCTTAATAAGTTGACCCTTCCCTGTATGAGACTTGGTGCTCTGGCTCGACTTCTTCCTTCAAGCAATCCTTCGTCTCCAATCACTATGTCTTTGTGGACCCATTTTTCACAAGTTAGGCCACTTCTTCCTAAGAGCACCTTTAGCAATCCTCCGTTTGTACCGATGTCGGATATGACATTACACCACTTGTTTGGATCCCTCCTGCTTAGCCGGATTGTCTGTCTTTCTAGGCCATCTTACCCTTGACACCACGATTCAGCTTGTCGACAAGTTTTCCGCTCTGATACAGCTGCTAGTTCCCTCGATCCTTGATGGCAAATCTTTTGTCGTCTCTGATTTCGCACTTTAATCCCTTGGTGCTCACCTTCTGGCTTGGGTAAGGCTGGACAGTCATCCGCCTTCGTGGAACAATGTACGACTAAAATCACGTTCTTTCTATTTGCCTCCAAGTCCTCTTCCAGCCTATATAGCCAATCTTTGGACTCACATCTTCAACGTTAATGCGGTACTTTGTCAATTCTTTATAAAGTCCGACTCCGTGGCAATCGTCTTCGAAACGCTTCGAAGACTGTCGGGTATCTGCGCGACACAATCTTCCGCTTTCCTTAAGGAATCGATCTAGTATCCTCGCAAGTCTCGCCTTGTCTTTGCATGATATACTATGCCATGTTAATCTCGCTGACCTTCGACTACTGTAAACTGAGTGTTACAGAACGTCACTAGTTTGAAAACGTCTAGATGCTCCGATTGAGCGAGATTATGAACCACTGCAGACGGCCCGATAACGCGTGAGTCGAACCCTTACCAAACATACTTCCCTACCCATGCCGGTATTGGAGCTCATTCATCCTTGCTTGTATTGATTCACGTGGTCCGTCGGTCACTTATCCAAGTACAGTCTCATCGCCGGGATGACGCACTTTTGGGACTTCTGCTAGGGCGATATGATCGAAAAAATGTGTGTCATCAATCTTCTGGGCTGCCCTTTCCATAGCTGGTTAGCACGCCTCTACCTTTGCCATTGACACCTTTAGAAGTGTCAATTCTCTATCGAGCTTCGCAACTTGCCTCTGATCCGTCATCATCTCCTCCTGAAAAACTTGGACGGTATGTCCCATCTTCCCAAGAATGGCGTCGCCGTTTGCCCTAATCATCGGTGGCCACGGCGGCTGCGTCGCCTGCCCCTGCCTGGGTCGAATGCCCGTGGTATGGTTGTTACCTTGTGATACATGCTGAATGCCCATCCTAGGCAGAAGTCGACAGTCGCACACATCCACGGTGCCTACTAGTCGTCGCGGACGTCGCATGCCCTCTGGCCCCGCTTTCTGGCAATAGAATAATATACTCTTTCCAACGGATAATCAGCACCCTGACACCGACGTGACCTGCTAGCGAGCGTCCAAGGCATTCTCGAACCGAGGAAGGTGGCCGTCGTCATCAGTGTGTTGTCGTTAACCTCCCCAGTCCAGACGAGTCGAGGCGATAGACTACTCTATGTCCCCGACGATGTGGCGTCGGATGTGTCCCATGCTCAGCTAGTCGTGAATATGACATCACGATGCCGATTCATACCGACGCTGGTAACAATACGACTGAGGCCACCTGCGATTGCAATGCTCATTTTTCTCGATGTAGTAGTGCGACTTTTTCATTCGTCTGCTCGGCACAGGCCTCTTATTTCCATGAGGTTGCGGATGGAATCATGCTTTCCATATCAGGGCTCATAACTTGGGTCTTTTCGGGTGTATATTTTTAGAAAAGATCAATATCGAGCCCCACGGTGGGCGCCAAAATGTTTAAGCAAAAATTAGCCTAAGTAAGAATAACAAGATTTTCACTATTGAAGCTAAAAGAACATGTTAAAGAATTGAAATTGAACAAATTAGAGAACTAAGGATTCATATTATTCAAGTATTGAGTATAGTTACTTGTGCGTATCCGTATAAGGTATTGTCTTATATATACACTAGATAATCCCCGAGCATATGCTCGGTTTTAAATAAAATAACAAATTATTCTAAACTAAACTAAAATTTAATTATTTAAAAATAAAGTTTTATTTTCAACAAAACATGTTTTTTTWWTAGTTATGCATGAATTAATAAATTTATAAACTTTTACTCAACACACATTTATTAAGCTTCATTAAATATATTTTACATTTTTTATGCAATAATTAATAGTGCACTTGGGAGGRAATTTTGAGAGGGAAAATTTTAGAGGTGGGGATTGCTTTAGTAAAGGTTATTAGATACATTCCAACACGACAGTTACACTCTTTAAATGTACATCCTTGATTTGCGTGCCTTTATGGCTGATTTGATTATGATTTGCAACGACGTGTAATGTCTAACAAYGGTCCTTATTGCTTTGAATATGGCTGACTTCTTCTCTTTGTTTTGACTTTATAACTGTTGGGCTTGCCTACTTTGGGCTTTACTTCTTCTGGACTTGAATTGTCTTGCTGGGCTGGATAATTCGTGGCCCAACACCTGATGGGTATGTACTTAAAACCATCCCTACCCCATCACCCATATGGGCATCCATCCCCGTCTAATACCCATTGTACCCGCCCCATCACCCGTCAAATCCCCATCAAATACCCACCTATTACAACTATTTTTTATATTCTGAGTTCTTTGAATAATTGAAAAATACAAAAAGTCAAACCAGAAACACGATTTGACGAATGAAATAAAAATTGATAGTAAATTGCTTTTGTATAATGTGCTTTCTTAGTTAATATTAAAAAAAACCCTTAATTTTATAAGGCCTTTAAGTTTAGAACATAGTACAAATGTACAATAGTAGTATAACACATTAATAAATATAATTTTAGCCTCTTAATACATAGTGCATGTGGCGGAGTAGGAACGGGACTGGGTGGGGACGGAGCGGGGTGGGGATGGGGCGGGTATTGCTTAAAAACCATCCCCATACCCATCCCGCCCCATCACCCATCAAACCAAGACCGAGGCGGGGATGGGGCGGGKCTCCTATTTGRCCCGCCCCGCTTGCATCCCTACTTGACCTTGTTAGGATTAGAAGGGGACTTCAAATTGAGCTTGGTTTGGTATGRTTGGATGACTTAGAGATGATTCCATCCAATTTCCTAAGCTAGAGTCACAAGTGCTTTAACATTAAATTGAGTAAATCCTTTTTAATTGGCATTGATCATATGTATGGTTGGGCAACCTACTGACCCTAGGTGTTTTGTCATTTGATTTTTTTTTTTTTTTAAAAAAAACTTCATTTTCCTTAGCTTATTTTTTCAATCCCCAACGTTAATTTTACACCCCCAAATCATTTGATTCAAAACTCAAGTAATACTTTAGCACAGTAGTTCGTTCGATTTATAAATTTTTGTTTGATTGGCAAAGCTTGAGGTAAAATCTCAACGACCCTCTCAATTTTGCTGCGATAACTGGCCTTCAATCAACGGAGAATGTTTGTGTAGACACCTGAAAATGTGTCTCCCCAAATGAGTAATCCGTGATGAAATATACCGCGTCTCGCGTTTGTTTCGACTCGGAAAAGATGCTTTGAACTCACGAAAGTTGGAAATACGTGAGGTCGTACTCGGAACTATTGAGCAAAGGTCACTTACAAGGCAAACATGTTTTCTTTCGGTTTTCTCGATAAACTCAAAGGTTTTCAAAGGTTTTCAAACGAGTTAAGCTGGCGATTCTCGTGCTTTTTGTTTTCTATCATGTGCGTCACATTTTTCTGAATCCGCCAATATTTTTAAATTATTTTTCTGATTTTTCTATGATTTTCTATGAATTTTGCAATGTTTAAATACGCAGAATACGCAGAAAATACGTGAATAATTAGAAAATACTCCGGAAATACGTGGAACCTTCTAGAACATTCTAGAAATCCTTGCTTGGAGAGCAAGGATGTCTAGGTGCGTCGAATCAAGGGAAATCACGAATAAAATCGGAGGAAATCGAAATATTTCGAGGTTTTTGGAAAGAATATACGAAAGCATTGAGCGTATATACGCAGATGCTGAGCGTATATACGCTCCACATCCAGCGTATATACGCTCATACAAGATACACGTTTTTGCCAAAAATCTATGGAAATGGAGAAGCGTATATACGCTGGGAATGAGCGTATATACGCTCCTCACCTGCGTATATACGCTCATCCTCAGCGTATATACGCAGGGTTTTTCCTGCCTCGTTTTGCCTCGTGCCTATAAATACCCCTTTGCCTTGCTCAGTTCGGGACACGCACAATTCACGACTTCAGACCTTCACTCTCTCACGACTTTCAATACACTTCACACTGACACAAGTCACGAGACACATCTATACACTCTCAAAACACTCAAAACACATTCGTTTTCAATTCAAAGCATCGATTCTGTTCGAATCAACAAGCGAAACAAGGGTATAAATCTGAGATTACTCACCAAAAACCTTTCTTTCACTCTTTTTCAATTCCTTTTGTCTCTTTTAAATTTGATTAACCATTATTTTGAGTTTTAATTCAATTAAAGCAATGTAGAAACTCACTTGTTAATGGTTTCATGTAAATATGTAGGTTTTTCTTAATGTTTTCATTGTTTCCATGGTTTTGGTTTTCATTTGTTATACATATTATTATTGTCAATACTAACTCGTTTGTTTGTCTCAATTAGCAATTCAATCGAAAGGCGACTCCTTTGAGTTTTTTATTCTAACAATTTGATTGTTTGCAGTGAAAAGGTGAGGAGGACACACATACATATTATTATGCCTTACTAACCTTTGTTTTTCATGTCTCGATTGTATATATATTCAATCACACTTGTATATATTGCTTAAACAAGACCGGAATTTAATCGTTTGTCACATTAAAGTCAGATAATCATGGACGACCGGTTTTCTAAGCACCTTATTAACATTGACTAACAATCAAGTGATCGCCTTGTCCATTGTAGAAGTCTTGGTTTGTTTATAATAGCAACCCACCTAGTAATCAATGCACTTTCAAAGTCAAATCAATAGGCTCTTTTGAATTCAATTGTTATGATTTATGGAACTACAATGAGACCGAGTAGAGGCCGCTACATGCGGGCGAATTGGGTTACAGATCTGATTCGTACCATGTCCCCGAACCCACGACTGGTTACTTGATTGGACGTGGGGCCATTAATTTGGCACCAATGTTTCGGGCGTCCGTGAATAACCTATATAGGCACGGTGGCGATCCCCTCAATTCGACGACACACCCCAACGCATTCACATGCGGATTCCATGGCTCAACTCCATGACACTGAAGCTGAGGTCACGCCCCTCCTAAGGCGGGGCGAAGCCCTACAGTTTTTGGCGACTTCACTGGGGATAATCACCATTTGGTGAGTGGACAGACTTGAAAGTCTCGTAGTTCCATATTCATAATCAATTGAATTTTGCTTGTGACCCTTCGAATAGGGTCATGTCTTAGGCACCTTGGTCTCAATATGGGCATGTTCTATGCTCGAGATCACCTTAAGGGGGGATTTTACCTTGGTTGCATGTGGTTAATTGATCACATGGCTAAGGTAAGTCCTATCCCGCCCATGCCGCGTATGCACGTGTTACGAGATGCGTGCATATAAGGGGTATCTCGGCCATACATCACCAATGTTGTGGTGGTGAAATTGGACCCAGCTCTACTCTTAGGCATGGTACACTATCAGACTTAACCAAGCCGACTTATAGTTCACTTAGATCCTGACCTTAAGTGAATAATTTGGTTTTGTGCTTCAATCAATGTGCTTGTTAACTTGTGACTCTTCATTCAGTCCAAATTCTTAGCCACCAACTAAGCCCAGTCCCTTAATCTATGGTTTTGGTTCAAGACATGAAGTTTGTTGATCCATTAGGCCCATTCCAATCCAATTCAAATTCAAACTCCATTCGACCTAGAGTCTGACTTAGGTTCGATTCCAATCCAAGAGTCTTAAATCTGACTTAGATTCGATCTTTTGAACCTTAAACCTGAATTAGGTTCATTTCAATTCAATTCCAATTCAATTCCAATTCAAGAACCTTAAGTCTGAATTAGGTTCAACCCAAGAGCCTTGAATCTGAATTAGGTTCGCTTCAACTTCAATCTAAGAACCTTAAAACTGAACTAGGTTCGATCATAGACTCAACCCTAGGCCCATTCAATTTCAAGTGGCTCGTAGGTCTAAGAGGTCCTTAATTCTGAAATAGGCCCATCTTAGGTTCGATCTTTCTCGAGTCTAGCACCTTAAATCAGATTTAGGTCTAGCCCATTCAAGTCTACTTTCGAGTTCAGTTCCTTAAGTCCAGAACCTCAAGACTGAGTTAGGTTTGTTCTTAAGAGTTTTCAATCTTTTGTTTCTGGGTTCTAAAGTGTAATTTCTTGATTTCAGCAAGATAGCAAAGACTCGCAACTTGTCTCTGGGCCCCAGAAGAGTAACAAGAAGCCAAACCCGACGCGCTCCTGATCAACAAGACACTTCCATGGCAAACATCGAACAACAGCTTAACGCTATTCTAGAAAAGCTCGAGTCTGTGAATTCTCGCCTTGATGCCCAAGAAAAGAGCATTGGCGAGCTGAAAGAAAAGAGGACCCAGGAAAAACCTCTCGAGTCTGACGGGGAGGAAGAAGACGATGCTGAGACACCACTCCTCCTCCAAAGACTGAGACGGAAAAAAGGGTGGAGCAACTAGAAGAGATGGTCAAGAGGATGTCCGAAAATTCAGTCCAAGGGCCTCGTGTTGCTGATTATGAGATTAAGGGCCAGCTTCCCAAGAAGTTTGTCATCACTGATTTGCCCAAGTTCAAGGGAACTGAAGACCCAGAGGACCACCTCCGCACTTTCAACATCTCAATGGTCCTCAAGGGAATGAGCAAAGAGCTATTCACTTCGGTGTTCCCTATTACTTTGGACACCCATCCATCCAGGTGGTTTCAAGACTCTGAATCAAGCCAAGCTCGATGATTGGGAATATATCAAACACGAGTTCCTAAAGCAGTACAGGTACAATTCCCAGCTTCCTGTCGGTCTCCGTGAACTAGAGGCCACCAAGCAAGGTGAGAGAGAAAATTTCTCTACTTTCCTTAATAGGTGGAGGGAGAAGGCCGCTCAAATGACCAATCGACCGAATGAGGAAGATCAAGTTCGAATGGTCATCAAGAACCTTCAGCCCAAGTATCGAGAGCCACTCAAGTTTCAAGCCATTGATTCATTTACTGGGCTCTACAAGGTTGGCCTCCTAGTTGAGGAAGATGTTCAAGCCCAGAAGTCTAAGGGTAACGGTGGGGGCTTTAACAAGAAAGGTGGCTCCTCCTTTTCCAACACTGATCAAATCAGCCACATTACCAATGACAACCATCCTGGCTCTTTCAACAACAGGCCTCGAGGACCACCAAGGACATTTCTTCCAATTGGTATGACTTATGAGCAGGCCTTTGATAGATTGACTGCAAAAGGTGCGCTTGCTCCTATTGGACCCACTCCAGACCCTGCAGATGATAAGAAATCTAGAAATTGGAATCCCAATGCCTACTGCAAGTTCCACCAAGGAAGAGGTCACACCACTGAGAATTGCATCGTTTTGAAGCACAGGATTCAAGACATGGTTGAAGATGGTCGCCTCCCAGTTCCTCCAGCGGCGAAGGATAAGATCAACATCCAAACCAACCCACTTGCTAAACCATGAGTCACCCCAAGGCGTGGGTTAATGATCCATGCGGCCTTCTTTAGATTGAGTCATCGAGTCTCAGTCCTAGCAATATGTTCTTTTCAATTCGCTGTCTTTTGAGTCTATGTAGTCTTTTGAAATAAGCCATATATGTCTCAAATTTTCTTTCATCAATAAAATGATTCATTTGTTTTGGCAATATTATTTTCTAATTCTATGCAAGTCTCAACACTCATTGGCCACAATTGGTTTAATCTAATGCTGATTCAATTATTTTAATTTGAACAATGCCCCAGAGAGGCCTTCTTTCACAGCTCCACAAAATGACCCCTCCCTTCCATTCCCTTTGTCACATCAAATCAAAAACCCTCGCAACCCTTTTGAGCCACAAACACTATCATTTAGCCTACCTTTCTTTCATCACCCACATCTACCTAACCCTTTGGACCAAACGGTGCGTAGGAAAAGACACGTGCAAAAGAAAGAAAAGAAAAAAGAATAAAATGGGCAAAAAGAAAAAGCAAAAATCAAAGTTCAATACAAAAGTTTTCACAAATGCAAATCAATTTCAAAATCCAAATCCAAAGTTCAAAGCCCAATTCAAACAAAAAGCAAAAGTCTAAAAAGCACACTGCGCACCGTGGGTCACTTCGTAATCATCAAGCCTTTTCAACCATCAAACCACAGCCTCACATTACAACCACGAAAGCCCTCTCACACGAGGCATTGTTCAAATCATCACAGAACTACGGTGGTCTGATTCCGTAAGGATACGTAGGAAGCCTCTTCTCGAGGTTCGACCGCATCAGCATTAACATTAAATCACTTGAGGCCTTTTGAGTGCTTTGACTTGCTAAGAATTCGATTATGGTTTTGCCAGTTTAGAACCTCACATAGACTCCTGTTTGAACCAACATCATTAGCCAACCCAGTATCTTGCCACATCTTTGACCCCTAGTCACAAATTTGACCCTTTTTATTTCTCGAACCATAGCCTATTCTTTGGTCACCTTCAAGGACTCATTGACTCAATCCCAAAGAAGTAAAGCCACCTGACCTTTGGGTCAGTACATCTTGTTGGGGAACTCATCCATACAATCTATCCACCTTCCCTATGTTGACTCTAAGCCGTAGACCACGTTGTCTCAAAGTCTCGCTGGGGGGCTCGTTGTCATCATGGCTCCTTAATTTCCAGTTGGGGGCTTCTTGTCTCCTAAGGCCCTATTACGTGTTCAAGTCTTTTGCTATCAAGAGGAAATCCTGAAAAATCACTTTTGGACCCTGTCTCTTTCCAATCAAAGTCACTGTCTCGCCCAAATGTCACCTTTCTCTAAGTCACTCTTCAAATGACACTCTTCAATTGGCACTTGGTACTAGGATTAGACTCTAGTATCGTCCTTTCATGTCTAGAACCAGACCTAGACAAGACTCTTTCAAAGTCACTTTCAAATCATGTCTAGAATCAGACCTAGACAAGTCACTTTCAAATCATGTCTAGAACCAGACCTAGACTGGACTCTTTCAAATTCAAAGGCTCATTCGAATCATGTCTAGAATCAGACCTAGACAAGTCACTTTCAAATCATGTCTAGAATCAGACCTAGACAAGTCACTTTCAAATCATGTCTAGAATCAGACCTAGACAAGGCTCATTCAAATCATGTCTAGAATCAGACCTAGACAAGTCACTTTCAAATCATGTCTAGAACCAGACCTAGACAAGCCACTTTCAAAGACTCTCTCAAATCATGTCTTGAACCAGACCTAGACAAGCCACTTTCAATGACTCTCTCAAACCATGTCTAAAACCAGACCTAGACAAGACTCCTTCAATGACTCACTCAGAATCATGTCTAGAACCAGACCTAGACAAGCCACTTTCAATGACTCTCTCAAACCATGTCTAAAACCAGACCTAGACAAGCCACCTTCAATGACACTCTCAAATCATGTCTAGAATCAGACCTAGACAAGACCCTTTCAAATTCAATGATTCTTTCAAACTATGTCTAGAACCAGACCTAGACAAAGACTCCTTCAAATTCAATCACTCTTTCA
>SNQN01001277.1:47361-64182 GCA_008642245.1 Bassia scoparia
CAATATGCTAAAGGCTGTAAGCAGTGCAAGAGATTTAAGTCAATCAGTACGACAACTCCAAGAGTTGAACTACATTCAATAATTAAGCCTTGGCCATTTCGAGGATGGGCCATTGATGCCATTATAGTAATAAAACCACCTTATTTAGGACTTCATGAATATATCCTGATAGCTACCGATTACTTTACCAGGTGGATTGAAGTCCAAACATTTTAGAAGCTTAATGATGCTCCTGGGTTCTCCTTCGGATTTCACAACATATCATCGATGTATCCATTGGTTTCCCTGTTTAATTCTTTAACATCTATTGACTAGACTTTGGGTATGTTGCCGCACTCTCTTATAACCAACCGGCACTGAACCTTTTACAATAGACCTTTTCTATGATGAATGTGCTCTTCTCCTACATCTGTCGGGTCGCATTTGCTATCTGAATGATACGCACTGACACATCCCAAACGAACACCTGAGCAGCTTCATTTCATGCTATCCGCATCTCCACTAGCATCGATATGAGCGTAGCTGGCGAATGCGCGTCCTACCTCGGACGCCTTGTTAGATCATGAATTGACGACTACCCTCCACATTATCATTTTCTTTGGAATACCAGACATTAGAACACATTCAGAGTCACGCTTGCTTCTCTTTTTTCATTGTACGATAGCCGGATAGTCTACTCTGATGTCGTTAATACCCTTGTGTCGCCCGGGCAAATCGCACTCGCTTCTCTTTGACCGGCCTGTGCTTTTTGGGTATGACCCACTACTACCTCAGCTTTGCGGTCATACTGGACTTTGGAACTTATTCTACCACTATCTCCAGTGACTCCGCAACACATACCATCTGCTTCCTTTGAAATTTCAGTATTAAGTACGCTACCATCACGGTTAGGAACACTTATCACTTTCACTTCTCCTGTCGACTTTCGCCACGGGATCCAAGCGATCTTCTCCGCGTTTCGTACTCTCCTCGCACACCCGACCTTATACTTTTGATCAGTCTCATGGCAATGCTAAATTTTATGTGTTCGATGTCCTTGGCGGTTTACGTGCGTTTCAATGTAACACATTCTTCGCTCAATCTCTGATCTCTCCTAATCTCTATCGACTCCCCACAGATCAGGGAAACTTCAATGACTGATGCAAAGCTTGACGGGCAATGCTCGCATCTTGTGTATCATGGGGTACATAAGAATCCATTGTAAGCCAACAACTTCGTAACCACATCAAATTTTTTACCTGGACGGTAGACCTTTTTATGGCGCATAACAGAAAGTAATGATATCATGTCGTCTCCCCCTGGTTTCATCAGCTGAAACGACCAATGTGGTCACTTCTCGTTAACGCTCGGAGTCCTCTATCCCATGATTCCTTAGTGCCTTAGTGGGATGAATGATGTTCGCACTGTTCAATTATCAACCAAGACAAGACCACAAGGCAATTCCCGACATCTGATTGATCACTATACTCCAACTTCCACCTTCGATTGACATGCCTCTAGGTGGTTCTCTCTTTCCTGACTCTCCTCTTTATTCCACTCGAATACTTTCCTGTATGTACGAAAATATTCTGACCCCTAATTAAAGTTGACTACCTTTCCCCGGTGTGCACCGACTTGGGTTGCTCTGGCTGACTGCTCTTTGCTATCAAAGCATGCCTCGTCTCTCTCAATCACTCATGCTTTCTGTGGAACCATCTTCTCTCACACATAGTAGCCCGCCCACTCTATTTCCTAAGAGCACCTATACAGCAATCCTCCCCGTTTGTGACCGATGTCGGCAATGACCAATCCTCACAACCACTCTGTTTGGCACCTCCCCTCTCTAGCCGGATTTCTGTCTTCTCTAGGCCATCTTCCTGAGACACCCGGATTCGAGCTTGTCGACAAGTTTCCGCTCTGATCAACTAAACGCAGTAATCTTCCTCGATCCTTGACTGGCAATCTTGTTGGTCGTTCCCTCGATTTCGCACTCATTATCCCTTCGGTTGCTCACTTCTGGCATTTGGGTAAGGCTTGGACAGTCATCCGCCTTCGTGGAACAATGTCGCCGACCTAAAATACGCCGTCTTGTCTTATTTGCCTCCAAGTCCTCTTCCAGCTAAATAAGCAAAAGCTTTGGACTGACATCTTCGACGTTGAATGGCGGTACTTTGTCAATTTCTTTAAAGTCCGAATCCCGTGGGCAATCGTCTTCGAAAACGCTTCGAACGACTGTCGGGTATCTGCGCGACACAATTCCGTCTTTCCTTAACGGAATCCGATCTACCGGTATCCTCCGGCAACGGTCTCGCCTTGTTCTTTGCATGCATCGATCATAAGGTCCAATGTTACTTGCTGACCTTTCGACTCACTGGTAAATGAGTGTTTACGACGTCACTAGTTTTGAAAAACGTCTAGCAATGCTCCGCATCTGACGTAGCTTTTATGAACCCACTGCAGCCGCCGGCCGCCGCCATAACCGTCCGAGTCGAACGCCCCTTAAACCAAAACACTACTTCCCCTACAGCCACTGCCGGTACTTCCCGCGAGCTATCTCCACTCCCTTTGCTGTATTGATTCACACCGTGGTCCGTTCGGTCACTTATTCCCATTGTACAGTCTCATCGACCGGGATGACACCGCACCTTCTCCTGGGGACTTCTGCTAGGCGGGCGCGATATGATGAAACAATGGTGCTCAATCATAAATCTCGGGGCCGCCCTCTCATAGCTCGCGTTAGCAACCGCCTGGCTACCTTGGCATTGAACTTTCAGAAGTGTCAATTCTCTATCGCAGACTTCGCCAACTCTTGCCATCTGATCCCGTCATCAATCTCCTCCTGAAAACTTGGACAGGGTATGTCCCATCTGTCCCAAGAATGGCGTCCCGGAGTTTTTTGCCCTATCATCGGTGGCCAACGGCGTCGCTGCGCTCGGCCTGCCCCCAATGCCGGGTCGAGAATGCCCGTGGTATGGTTGTTACCCTTGGTGATCGACATCGCTGAATTGCTTCCATTCTAGGCAGAAGTCGACAGTCGCACACATCCCACGGTGGCAGCTATGTCGTCGCGGACGTCGCATGCCCTCTGGCCCCGCTTTCTGGGGCAATCAGAATAGATTAACTTCTCCAACGGATAATCAGCACCCCTGAAAACACCGAGTGACTGGCTAGTGAGCGTCCAAGTCATTCAAACGACCGTAGGAAGGTGGCGTCGTATCAGTGTGGTTGTCGTTAACCTTCCAGTCCAAGTCAGGTCGAGGGCGATAAAGGAAGTCTAAACTCTATGGTCCCGACGATGGTAGCGTCGGGAATGTGTCCATGTTCAGCTAGGTCGTGATGATGAAACTCACGATGCCGATTCATTACCGACGCGGTAACAGATACAGACTGAGGCCACCTGCGATTGCACTGCATTATTTCTCGATTAGTAGTGCGATCTTTTTCATTCGTACTGCTCGCACAAGGGCCTCTTATTTCCATGAGGGGTTGAGACGCGATGGAATCTCATTGTGGTCCACTGATCAGCGGCTCATAACATCATGGGTCTTTATACGGGTGTATTCTTTTAGAAAGATCAATATCGACCCCACCGACGTGGGCGCCCAAAATTTTACGCAAAATAGCCTAAGTTGAAAATAACAAGATTTTCAACTAATTGAAGTTTAAAAGAACAGATTAAAAGAATTGAAATTGAACATTAAGAACTAGGATCATATATTCAGTATTGAGTATAGTTAACTTGTCGCGTATCCGTAAAGGTATGTCTATATATACCAGATATCCGAGCCATATGCTCGTTTTAAATAAAATACAATTATTTAACTAACTCAAATTTAATTTTTAAAAATAAAAGTTTTCATTCTTCAACCAAAACATGTTTTTTTGTATAGTTTATCGCAATGATTAATAACATTTATAAACTTTTACTCCACACACAATTTATATAGCTTCATTATATATTTTACCATTTTTTATGCAATCATCTAATAGGCCATTGGAGGACACAATTCTTGCCGAGGGAAAATTCCTTTACGAGGCGTGGGGACTTGCCTTTGTAAAGGTTATTAGTACATTTCCAAAACACAAGTTACACTCTTTAAATGTCACATCCTTGTTTGACGTGCCTTTATGGCTGATTTGATTATGATTGCAACCACGTGTAACTGTACACGGTTCCTTCATTGCTTGAATATCGGTGATTCTTCTCTTTGTTTGACCTTTATAACTGTTGGGCCGCCCCCCCCCCTCTTGCCTACTTTGGGCTTTACTTTCTTATGAGACTCTGACACTTGTCTTGCTCACGGGCCCTGGCCATAACTCCGTGGCCCACACCTGATGGGTATGTACTAAAACATCCTACCCATCACCCTAATGGGCATCCACCCCGTCTAATACCACATGTACCCCGCCCCCCATCACCCGTCAACATCCCATCAAATACCACTAATTACAAAACTTTTTATATTTTCTGAGTTTCTTTGAATAATTGAAATTACAAAAAGTCAAACGCAGAAACACATTTGACGAATGAAAATAAAATTGATAGTAATTGCTTTTGTATATGGTGCTTTCTAGTTAATAATTAAAAAAAACCCTTAATTTATACAGCCTTAAGTTTACGAACATAGTACAAATGTACAATAGTAAGTATAACACATCTAATAATATAATTCTTAAGCCCTTCAATCACATCGTGATGTGGCGGAGTAGGAACGGGAACTGGGTGGGGACGGAGCGGGGTGGGGATGGGGCGGGGTAATATGATCTAAACCACCATCCCCATACCCATCCCGCCCATCACCCATCAAACCAAGACCGAGGCGGGGATGGGCGGGTTACTATTTGACCGCCCCGCTTGGCATCCCTATTGAACCTTGTTAGGCATTCAGAAAGGGGACTTAAATTGAGCTTGCGTTTGGTATGGTTTGGATGACTAGAGCATGATTTCATCCAATTTCCTACCTAGAGGCACAAGTGCTTTAACATTAAATGAGTACATCCTTTTTAATTGGCATCGATCATATGTATGGTTGGGCAACCTACCTGACCTAAGGTGTTTTGTCATTATGATTTTTTTTTTTTAAAAAAACTTCCAATTTTCCTTAGCTTTTATTTTTTCAATCCCAACGTTAATTTTAACACCCCCAATATTTGATTAAACTCAAGTACTACTTTAAGCACGTCAGTCGTGTGATTTATAAATTTTGTTTTGATTGCAAAGCTTGAGGTCCGTACTCTCAATTTTGCTGCGATAACTGGCTTCAATCAACGGAGAAATGTTTTGTGTAGACACCTGAATGTGTCTCCCCAATGAAGGTTAATCCGTGATGAAATCAATATCGCGTCTCGCGTTTGTTCGACTCGAAAAGATGCTTTGAACTCACGAAAGTTGAAATACGTGCGTCGTACTCGGTAACTTATTGAGCCAAAGGTCACTTACAAGCAAACATGTTTTCTTTCGTTTTCTCGATAAACTCAAAGGTTTTCAAAGGTTTTCAACGAGTTAAGCTGGCGTTCTCGTGCTTTTTGTTTTCTATCATTGCGTCTACATTTTTCTGAATCGCCAATCTTTTTTAAAAATTATTTTTCTGAATTTTTCTATGATTTTCTATGATTTTGCAATGTTTTAAATACGCAAATACGCAGAAAATAGTGGATAATTAGAAAATACTCCGGAAATACGTGGAACCTTCTCGAACTTCCTAGAATCCTTGCTTGGAGAGCAAGGATGTCTAGGTGCGTCGATCAAGGAATCACGAATAAAATCGGAGGAAATCGAAATAATTTCGAGGTTTTTTGGAAAGAAATCATACGAAAGCATTGAGCGTATATACGCAGATGCTGAGCGTATAACGCTCCACAATCCAGCGTATATAGCTCATACAAGATACACGTTTTGCCAAAAACTTATGGAAATGGAGAAGCGTATATACGCTTCGGGAATGAGCGTATATAGCTCGCTTCACTCTGCCGTATATACGTCTCATTCCTCAGCGTATATACGCAGGGTTTTTTCCTGCCTCGTTTGCCTCGTGCCTATAACATACCCCTTTGCAACTGCGCAGTTCGGGAGATCGCACATTCATCGACCTTCAGACTTCACTCTCTCTCACGACTTTCAATACACTTCAAAACTGACAACACGAGACACATCTATACAACTCTCAAACCCTCAAAACACATTGGTTTTCAAATTCAAAAGCATCGATTCTGTTCGAATCAACAAGCGAAAACAAGGGTATAAATCTGAGATTCACTCACAAAACCCTTTCTTTCACTCTTTTTCATTCCTTTTGTCTCTTTAAATTTGATTAACCATTATTTTTGGTTTTAATTCAATTAAAGCAATGTAGAAACTCAACTTGGTCATGGTTTCATGTAATATGTAGGTTTTTCTTAATGTTTTCATTGTTTCCATGGTTTTGGTTTTTCATTGGTTAATCAATATTATATTGTCAATACTAACTGTTTGCTTTGTCTAATTAGCAATTCAATCGAAGGCGACTCCTTTGAGTTTTTTCTTCTAAAATTGATTGTTTGCAGTGAAAAGGTAGGAGGACAACATACATATTATTATGCCTAGCTAACCTTTGTTTTCATGTCTGATTGTTATATATTATATTCAATCACATTTATATATTGTTTTAAACAAGACCGGATTTAATCGTTTGTCACTTAAAGGTCAGATAATCATGGCGACCGGTTTTCAAGCACCTTTATTAACATTGACTAACATCAAGTGGTTGTAAAGTTTGGTTGTTTACTAATAGCAAAACCCACTATGTAATCAAATGCATTTCAAAGTCAAATCAACTAGCTCTTTTTGAATTCAATTGTTTGATTTATGGAACTACATGAGCCAGTGTGGGCCGCTACATGCGCGGCGAATTGGGTTACAGATCCATGATTCGTACCATGTCCCCGAACCCACGACTGGTATTGATTGGACGTGGGGCCTTAATTTGGCAACCATGTTTGGGCGTCGTGAATAATATATAAGGCAAAGGTGGCGATCCTCATCTCGTCGACACAACCTAAACAGGCATTCACATGCGGTCCATGCTACATCATGACACATGAAGTGAGGCTACACGCCCACTCTAAGGCGGCGCAGCCCATACAGTTTTTAGGCGACTCACTGGGGATAATCCCCATTTGGTGAGTGGACAGACTTGAAAGTCTAGTAGTTCGTATTCATAATCAATGAAATATTGCTTGTGACCTTTGTCGAATAGGGTCATGTCTTAGGCACTTGGTCTCAATATGGGCATGTTCCTATCGCTCGGATCACCTTAAGGGGTGATGTTACCTTGGTTGCTGTGGTTATTGATCACATGGCCTAAGGTAAGTCCTACCGCCATAAGCCGCGTATGCACGTACGAGATGCCGTGCATATAGGGGTCTCGGCATACAATTCCCAATGTTGGTGGTGAAATTGACCCGCTCTACCTTCAGGCATAGGTACACTAATCAAGCTTAACCAAGCCGACTTATAGTTCACTTAGATCCTGACCTTAAGTGAATAATTTGGATTTTGCTTCAATCAATGTCGCTTGTATAACTGTGACTCTTTCAATTCAAGTCCAAATTCTTCAGCCAAACTAAGCCCAGTCTTAATCTATGGTCTGGTTCAAGACATGGAAAGTTTGTTGATCCATTGGCCCATTCCAATCCAATTCAAATCCAAACTTCCATTGACTAGAATTGATTTAGGTTTCTTTCCACACAAGAGTCTATAAATCTGACATTAGATTCGATCTTTGAACCTTACCTGAATTAGGTTCATTTCATCATTCATGCATCTACAATTCCATTCAACGAGCCTCTAAGTCTGAATTAAGACGCTTCAACCCAAGAGCCTTGATCTGCATTAGGTTCGCTTCAACTTCAATTCTAAGAACCTTAACTGAAACTCGGTTCGATCATAGACTCAACCACTAGGCCCATTCAATTTCACAGCGTCTCGTAGGTCTCAAGAGGGGTCCTTAATTCTGAAATAGGCCCATCTTACGCGTTCGATCTTTCTCGAGTCTAGCACCTTAAATCAGATTTAGGTTAGCCCATTCAAGTCTACTTTCGAGTTCAAGTTCTTAAAGATCCAAGAACCTCCAAACTCGAGTTTAGTTTGATCTCTGACAGTTTTCAATCTTTGTTCTAAAGTGTAAATTCTTTGATTTTTTCAGCAAGATAGCAAGACTCGCAATTGTCTCTGGGCCCCAGAAGAGTAACAGAAGCCAAAACCCGACAGCGCTCCTGATCAACACAGACCATCGCCATGGCAACATGACAAGCCTTACGCTATTCTAGAGCTGAGTCGTGATCCGCTTGATGCCACACAAGAAAAGAGATTGGGCGAGCTGAAAGAAAAGAGGACCAGGAAAATCTCGAGTCCTGACGGGGAGGAGAAGACGATGTGCAACACCACTTTCCTCCTCAAGACTGAGACGGAAAAAAGGTAGGAGCAAATAGAAGCAGATGGTCAAGAGGTGTCCGTAAAATTAGTCCCAAGGGCCTCGTGTTGCTGATTATGCGATTAAGGGCCAGCTTCCCAAGGAAGTTTGTCATACTGATTTGCCCAAAGTTCAAGGGAACTGAAAGACCCAGAAGGACACCTCCGCACCTTTTCAACATCTCAATGGTCCTCAAGGAATGAGCAAAGAGCTATTCCATTCGTGTTCCCATATTATTGGACACCCATCCTCTAGGTGTTATCAAGACTCTGAATCAGCAGCTCGTGATTGGATTCAAACACGAGTTCTAAAGCGTAAGGTACAATCCAGCTTACTGTCGGTTCCTCGCGTGAACTAGAGGCCACAAGCAACGGGAGAGAGAAAATCTTCTCTACTTTTCCTTAATAGGTGGAGGGAGAAGCCGCTCAAATGACCAAATCGACCGAATGAGGAAGATCAAGTTCGAATGTCATCAAAGAACCTTCAGCCCGTATGCAGAGCCACTCAGTTTCAAGCCATTGATTCATTTACTGGGCTTACAAGGTGGCCTCCCTAGTTGAGGAAGCTGTTAAGCCAAGTCTAGAGGGTAACGGTGGGGGCTTTAACAAACGGTGCTCCTCCTTTTCCAAACAACTGATCAAAATACCAAATTACAATGACAACCATCTCTGGCTTTCAAACAACAGGCTTCGAGACCAACCAAGGCCATTTCTTCCAATTTGGTATGAACTTATAGCAGGCCTTTGATAGATTGACTGCAAAGGTGCGCTTGCTCCTATCTGGACCACTCCAGACCTGAGATGATAGAAATCTAGAATTGGATAATCCCAATGCCTTACTGCAAGTTCCACACGGGAAGAGGTCACACACTGAGGAATTGGCCATCGTTTTGAAGCCAGGATTCAAGAATGGTTGAAGATGGTCGCCTCCAGTCTCAGCGGCGAAGTAGATCAACATCCAAAACCAACCCACTTGCTAAACCATGAGTCACCCCAAGGGCGTGGGGTTAATGATCCACATGCGGCCTTCTTTAGATTGGTTATCGAGTCTCAGTCCTAGCAAATGTTCTTTCAATTCGTGTCTTTTGAGTCTATGTAGTCTTTTGAAATAACAATATATGTCTCAAATTTTCTTTCATCAATAAAATAGATTCATTTGTTTGGGCAATATTATTTTTCTAATTCTATGCAAGTCTTCAACACTCATTGGCCACAATTGGTTAATCTAATGCTGATTCAATTATTTTAATTGAACAATGCCCAGAGACGGCCTTCTTTTCACAGCCTCCACAAATGACCCTCCTTCATTCCCTTTGTTCACATCAAATTCAAAGAACCCTCGCAACCCTATTGAGCACAAACACTATCATATTAGCCTCCCTTTCTTTCATCACCCACATCTACCTAACCTTTGGACGCAACGGTGCGTAGGAAAAGACACGTGCAAGAAGAAAGAAAAAAGAATAAAATGGCCAAAAAAGAAAAGAAAAATCAAAAGTTCAATACAAAGTTTTCAAAATGCAAACAATTTCAAAATTCAATCCAAGTTAAGCCCAGATCCATAAGCAAGAGTCCTAAAAGGCACATGCGCAACACGTGGGTCTTCATAATCATCAACCTTTTCAACCATCAAACCACAGCCAATTACACCAAAAGCCTCTCGCACGAGGCATTGTTCATGTCATCATCAGAACTAGTTGGTCTGATTCCGTAGGAAATACTAGGGAGCTCTTCTCGAGGTTCGATCCTGCATCAGCAATTAAACATTAATCACTTGAGGCCTTTTTGAGTGCTGACTTGCTAAGAATTCGATTATTGTTGCCAGTTTAGAACTCTCACATAGACTCCTGTTTGAACCAACATCATTAAGCCAACCCAGTAATCTTGCCCATGTCTTGACCCTAGTCCACAAATTTGACCTTTTTATTTTCGTAACCCATAGCCTATTCTTTGGCCACCTTCAAGGACTCATTGACTCAATCCAAAAGAAGTAAAGCAACACTGACTTTGGGTCAGTAAAATCTTGTTTGGGAACTCATCCTGACAATCTATCCACTTCTATGTTGACTCTAAGCCGTAGACCCAACGTTGTCTTCAAAGTCTCGCTGGGGGCTCTCGTTGTCAATCATGGCTCCTTATATCCAGTTGGGCGACCGGCTTCTGTCTAGGCCACTCATTCGTGTTACACCGTATTTGGCTATCAAGGGAATCTGACTTTTTGGACACTGTTCTCTCCAATCAGTACTGTCTCGCCCAATGTTAAGTAAGGTCACCATTTCTCAGTCACTCTTTCAAATGACCACTCTTCAATTGTCATTGGTACTAGGATTAGACTTAGTATCCCGTCTTTCATGTCTACGACCAGACCTAGGACAGAACCTTTCAAAGTCACTTTCAAATCATAGTCCTAGAACCAGACCTAGGACAGAACTCTTTCAAAGTCATTTCAAATCATGTCTAGAACAGACCTTTAGACTGGACTCTTCAAATTCAAAGGCTCATTCAATCATGTCTAGAATCAGACCTAGACAAGTCACTTTCAAATCATGTCTAGTCAGACCTAGAAGACCTTTCAAATAGTCTAGAATCAGCTAGACAAGGCTCATTCAAATCATGTCCTAGAATCAGATCGCTGACAAAGTCATTTTCAAATATGTCTAGAACCAGACCTCAGACAAGCACTTTTCAATGATTCTCTCAATCATTCCCTTGAAAGACTACACAGCACTTTCAATGCATCTTCAACCAGTCTAAAACAGACTAGACAAGACTCCTTCATGACCCCTTCAGATCCATCGTCTATGAACCAACCTAGAAAGCACTTTCATGAACTCTCATCCAAACCATGTGTCTAAAACGCAGACCATAGACAAGCACCTTAATGAACTCTCAAATCATGTCTAGAATCAGAACCTAGAAGACCTTTCAAATTCAATGATTCTTTCAAACTATGTCTAGAGAACCAGACCTAGACAAAAGATCTCTTCATAATTCAATCACTCTTCAAGATGCTCTAAAACCAGACCTAGACAGACATCCTTCAAAGACTCCTCATCAATCACGTCTAAACCAACCTGACAAGCCACTTAATCAAAGACTCTCTCAAACCATGTCTAACAGACCTAGAAAGCGCCCTCCCAAATTCAAAGACTCTTCAAAATTAATGACTCCTGCCTTTTTGCAATCCAAGGTCAAGTTACAGTAAACATTGGCATGCAATTTCGCTAGACAAATAAAAAAGACCTATGTCGTACCAGGTAGTCCTTAATCCTAATTAGGGCTATATTTTTCAAGTCAAATGCCATTCTTCGGAAGCAATGGGACGCACCTGCATTCTCCAGCCAGCCGAACGGGGAAATGAAACCGCTCAAGGACTCAGACACATACAAGCACATCGAACGCATGGGACACGGATACGGTAAAACTAACCTTGTTTTGCCAGGTACCGCGAAAAGGTAACTCAGGGTCGCAGAACGTCTTGAATTGCCTCCGTCCCGAATCGAACTTTGACTTTCCGTTTATGAACTGGTCGTCTCTTCAGACTCATCAAGTGGGGGCTCTGTAGACACTTTGAAATGTGTCTCCCCAATGTAGTAATCCGTGATGAAATATCGCGTCTCGCGTTTGTTTCGACTCGGAAAAAGATCTTTTGAATTACGAAGTTGGGAATACGTGAGGTCGTACTCGAACTATTTGAGCAAAGGTACTTAAAGGCAACATGTTTTCTTTCGGTTTTTCTCGATAAACTCAAAGGTTTTCAAAGGTTTTCAAACAGTTAAGCTGGCGATTTCGTGCTTTTTTGTTTTCTATCATGTGCGTCAACATTTTTTTTTTCTGAATCCGCCATATTTTTTAAAAATTATTTTTCCTCTGATTTTTTCTATGATTTCTATGAATTTGCATGTTTAAATAAACGCAGAATAACGCAGAAATACGTGAATAATTAGAAAATACTCCGAAATACGTGGAACTTTAGAACATTCTAGAAATCCTGCTTGGAGAGCAAGGATTCAGGTGCGTCGAATCAAGGGAAATACAATAAAATCGGAGGAAATCGAATATTCGAGGTTTTGGAAAGAATATACGAAGCATTGAGCCGTATATATTCGCAGTGCTGAGCGTATATCGCTCACCAGAGCGTATATACGCTCCACATCCAGCGTATATACGCTCATAAAGATACACGTTTTTTGCCAAAAATCTATGGAAATGGAGAAGCGTATATAGCTTGGGGAATGAGCGTATATAGCTCCTCACACTGCGTATATACGTCAGGATGAGCGTATAATACGCAGGGTTTTTCCTGCTCCTCGTTTTTGCCTCGTGCCTATAAAATACCCTTTGCCTTGCTCGAGTATTCGGGAGACCACAATTCACGACTTCAGACCTTATATCTCATCACGACTTTCAATACCTTCACACTGACACAGTCACGATGACACATCTATTACACTCTCAAAACACTCAAAACACATTGGTATTTCAATTCAAAGCATCGATTCTGTTCGAATCAACAACGCGAACAGGGTAATTCTGAGATTACTCACCAAACCTTTCCTTTCACTCTTTTTCAATTCCTTTTGTCTCTTTAAATCTTGATTAACCAATATTTTTAAGTTTTTTCAACTTAAAGCAATGTAGAAACTCACTGTTAATGGGTTTTTCAATGTAATATGAGTTTTTTCTTAATGTTTTCAAATTTGTTTCATGGTTTTGGTTTTCATTTGTTATACATATTATTATTGTAATACTAACTCTTTTGTTTGTCTCATTAGCAGTTCAATCGAATAAGGGCGCCTTCCTTTTGAATTTTTTATTCTAACAATTTGATTGTTTGCAGTGAAAAGGTGAGGAGGACACAGAGCATACATATCTATTATGGCCTTACTAACACTGTGTTTTTTCATGTCTCGATTGTATATATATTCAGTTAATCACACTTGTATATATTGTTTAACAAGACCGGAATTTAATCGTTGTCTATTATTATAGTTCTTATAATAATCATGGACGACCGTTTTCCTAAGCAACTATTAACATTGACTAACAATTCAAGTGATCGCCTTGGTCCATGTAGAAGTCTTGGTTTGTTATAATAGCAACCCACTAGTAAATCAATGCAACTTTCAAAGTCAAATCAATAGGCTCTTTTGAATTCATTGTTATGATTTATGAACTAACAATGAAGACGAGTAGAGGCCGCTACATATGCGGCGAATTGGGTTAACAGATCTGATTCGTACCATGTCCCCGAACCCACGACTGGTTTATTGATTGACGTGGGGCCATTATTTGGTAACCAAATGTTGGCGGTCCGTGAATAACCTATAAGGCACGGTGGGGCGATCCCTCAATTCGACGACACACCCCACGATTCACAATGCGGAATTCCTGGCTCAACTCCAGACACTGAAGCTGAGGCCACGCCCCTCTAAGGCGGGCGAAGCCCACTTTACAGTTTGCAGATATGCTAAAGCTGTAGAGCTTGCAAGAGATTTAAGTCAATCAGTACGACACATCCAAGAGTGCAACTACATTCAATAATTAAGGCCTTGAGCCATTTCGAGGATGGGCCATTGATACCATTAAGTAATAAACACCTTAATTTAGGACTTCATGAATTACTGATAGTCATTACTTTACAGGTGGAACATTGAGGTCCAACATTTTAGAAGCTTAATGTAAAGGCAGTTAACCTATTTCTATGGGGGAAAAGATCTTATACAAGGTTTCGGGATTCCCAAAGACCTTCACAGTAATCAAGCATGTAGATCACAAATCTTAGCTTCATATTCCAAACATAAGGCCTCAGTCTAGCATTGTATACTTGGACTAACCAACAAATTTTTTCAAAGAACGGTATTCCTTAAATAGTTCCTTAACTCATAACTAATTGTAAAAAAGCCCTGTAATTCTAAACTATTTAGGTAAAAACGTTTTTGTTTAAGCAAAAGAAATTATACACAGTTTTTAGCCTCCTTTAGCTTGCTAAAATATCGGTAATCTAATGTTTTTAAGTAAACAATCTATATGTCTAAAAATCTTATTGAAGGTTTGGCATACTAAGTTCTACTATCATTCTTCTGTCCAAACATTTATTCAAGCTTTAAGATCTTTTTTCTCGTTCTGTTACAACAATTCAATTCAAAACAACTAAGCCTCACTTATGTTAAATTCTATATATATTCCTTCTTTTAACTTAGCTTCTTTTTGTTAGTCTTAATCCAACAATACCGACCTTATATATTTTCTAGTTGCAGATATAATAATTTCAGTAACTCAATTTTTCTCAATCGTCATAATGCTTGTTGCATTACATAGTTATTGATAACTTTGAATGAATGCTTCCTGTCCATGAGACATATGTTGTGTTGGTTGTCTCTGAATGGTCTAACTTCCTCCACCTAGAAGTGCATTGCGATGGCATACTTTGCTTCCTCTCTATCCATCTATTCTTCTAAGTAAGAATATACTCCCCAAATAACTAACATTCAGACCCATCCTTAGGGAGGTGCTACCATAGGCACCGCACAGATGCCCTTTTGTGGGGCCTCACACCCTTTTAAAAAACTTTAACATTATCAATGTTATCTATCCTCACTTCACTTTCACGTATTGCATGAACAACCTTTTTGACTTCCTTTCCTTATTCCTCTTTATTTTCCATTAATTTTCTCCACCGCATCATTTACTTTCTGATTAATCATCTTACAATTTTCTCTAAAATCACTCTTAAATTCTCACCTCGATGGCTTAATTTTTTCCCCATATATTTTCCGCCATAATAACCTCAATTAGAATATCTTTCGTTCAATCAATTTTAATAAATTCAAAACGTGGTTTTAATAGAACCGAATATAAGGTTTAGTACTCAATTGGTCAAATTAGACACAGATGGTCAAATTGGAGCAGGTGCAATAAAGTAGAATGTAGCTTCAAACAGGGGAAAGACTGGAAACCGAATTCCCGGTCGGTATATATCGATTTATTAATATCCTGATTATTGATATTTCCAATCCAAAAAGAAATGGGATCAAAATATCCGATTATTTTTTGTTAAAATCGATCAAATTCGGATTTACACATTCAATTTTTCGCATATATCCGGATCCGATTCGATTTAATACTAAAGAATTTAATTTTCATAAAAAAAATCTTGTTATTAACTCATTAATTGGAAAGTCGATATGGGGAAAAGAAAAATATAATAGACTTAACAATTATTAGTGGATAATATCTATGTTTTTATAGACGCGCAATTTAAATAAGCAATTACAATAAGCACTCAATCAACTTGATCCAATGAGCTATATGCACACACTCCAAAGATGAATTACGACACGTTTGTTAAGCGTCCTCAAGTATAAATTCGAAACCTAACATAAATCAAAGATAACATATATAAAATTATCTGAGCAAGCATTTAAGAAAATATCGTAGTAAATATGATAAAATTTAACCTGAATATTATAAACATTAATAAACAAAGACAAAAACAACGGATTATGTATAAAGATATTATCCAATCACCTCAGAACACTTATGAACAAAACATGATCAATTCTGATATAGTTGAGTAACTATCAAATTACAAATACAACTAATAATCTCCAAGTTAAAACAATAATGATGAGACTAACTAACTACTCGTCAACATTTCGGACTTTGACTTCACGAATTTTGAGGAAGAAATTTAATCGCTAGAAGCGATTCAGATTAAAGTCAAAGTAATTTGCACACAGTAACAATGATCATTTTAGTCTTCATTATGTAGAAATATTGATAATTTGAATCATTTCTAGCGTTAAATCTCTTCGCAAAATACATGAAAAGATCAACGTGTTGCGAGAATTATATTATGGAGGGAGTAAAAAGCTTGAAGAAACTAAAACTGAAAAGGAATTAAATTAAGTAAAGAAAAGATCTTCTAAAACAAAATATAAATACTGTAAACAATAACAGAAAAGTGATGTCAAACCCGACAAAATTGTAATTCTAAAAAAGCCATAGGGAATATCGATCTTATTTGAGAAAAATGAAATGCTTACTGGTTTAGAAAAAAAAATATTATAATGATATAATGGATTAATGGTCATATATATATATAAGACAGAAAATTAAAAATTCTTATGTACTGCTACGCAATGAAGAGTGGTAAACATAAAAAATAATAAAAATTAAAGGTTATCTTCATCTATTTTTAATTATGTTATGATAATCCTAACCACAAAGAGAAAAACCTATTTTTTATTTTTTCAATTCAAACAAAAAATAAAGTGATAATATTTTACTCAAAAAGAATAAAAAATTTTTAAAAAATTAATATATAAAAACGTTGAGACATGCCATGCAAATTGTGTGTGCATTTCTTACCTGTTTTATATATCGTATGA
>SNQN01001277.1:64207-86833 GCA_008642245.1 Bassia scoparia
AATAAATAGAAAGAGATCAATATTTTTTTATATAATTTCGTAATTATTTTTTTTAGTTTAATAAACTTTAAAATTTTAAATTTAAATTATACTCCTATAATGTCGTTATGTTTTGTAGAAAAAAAATGTAAAAACACTACTGTCTCGAAACAATATTTCCTCTTTGACTCACACACATTATATTGCATTATTCATAGTTTTCCTTCAAATAGTAAATACACATACAATTCATTAACATTTTGAGGGAGTATATGTTAATTAAGGGAGTTGAAAATGATGAATGTCATTCTATGATAAAACATTCATACCGAAAGTGTTTAACAAAAATGCGATAACGCCGACAAGCGTCCTGTTTTTATGTTTATTTTAATTATGACATGTGTCTTTTCTATTCATGTTCTATAACCTTTGTGTAGTTTTTTCATGTTACTAAAAATATTTAACTCACTAAATTATATCACGGGCAATGCCCGTGTTTTGTAAGTTATTAATATAGGTTTATAAGAAATTGTCATAATAGTCTTGGTAAATTAATAATGATAAAAAAATGGCTCAACCTACATTATATTACTCTTTTCGTCTTTAAATATTGTTTGCGTTTGAAATGTGGGTGAATTTTAAGAAATTGGGTAAATGGTGGAATTTAAGAGAAAATTATCATTTAAAAAATATTTCTTTGACTTTTAAAGGTAAAAAGTGATGAATATTATGAAAAGTGGGAAAAAGGGCGCATAATTTTTATCCAAATTAAAATTATTTGTCATATAATATAAATCGTTGAACGATTAAAACTTAAAAAAAACTTATGTAGTAGGAGTTATAGTAAAATAAGAGTTTTGAAAACCTAAAAGATATTAAAAGTGGTTATACTTGTCCAATTAGAGGAGAGAATGATGTAAGCTTTGCCTTGTTTTACTAAATAGATATAGAATTGTTGTTCACTTGTTTTGTATTTTTTAGGTTTAGGTACCCTCTTTGCATTCTAACTTTTATCATTTTTTCCCATTCTTTAACCTTTACGTTGAGACTATATATTCATTTTCTCTAAAAAAAAATTCAATTATTACTCTTTTATGTTGTCATTGCTTTTGCACCTTTATTTTTATTTTTTTTGGTTGTCGTTTTTTTCACATTCTACTTAATTGGGATTTGAGTTATGTCCTTATTATACTCTCTTTAATTTCTTTTTAGTGTTTTATTTATATTTCATTTTCCCAAAATTAATGATTATATTGTGGCATGTATTTTTCTTTACTTAAGTAGTTACATTATTTAGCTGGTGTAGTTCAAGTGCGTATGATTTCGCTTATCAAATGAGTTGATGAATCTACAATGCTTATTGTACTCGTCCTATTAAATTCAGAGATCTCCCAAAAACTCAACTGTTGGCAGATGATATATATACTTCTCAACTTCATTTTTCTGTGCCTAGGCAGTGCTGCTAACTGACTTGCTACTTTCATTCAATTTTTTATTGTCTTTATATTATTTTACACTAGTATTATTTTTCGTAACTTTTTATGGTTGTTTTCTTGGACATCATACCCATATAGGTTACTATATTAATTTCATGTATTCATTTTGCTTCAATTTAGTTCACCATGAAATTTCACTAAGGAACGTTCTCACTTCTTCCAAAGTCTATTCGATGCGTTGTAGAATAAGATAATGATAATTAAGCAAAAAGCAATATAACTATACGCGGGTAGCTTTAGCTGGAGAAGAAACAAGATATATCTAAAACTACTAGCAGTGTATGATCATACTGAATCACGTAGGAGAATAAAAGTCAAGCGCTCAATAAAATTTTTCTAAGAACCATCCTGTTGGGGGAGATATAACCGCAAAAATAAGTAAAACCCGTGACGATATTCTCCGGGGGAAGTTGAAGTATGCAGATAAACACTTGCAGGATTATACAACCAGACAAGCACAATATTAGTGTGTTGTGATGGTATTGTATAATTGGCGTTTCTAATCTTTTGTAAGTTGTAAATTACTTTATTGCAATGTTGTACATAGATTGTCGAGACGGTGTCAAATTGAGTAATCAAGGGCTTAATAAGTAATGTTTTGTTGGTGTAGTTTTTTTAGGTCGTAATAGGTGTCAAATTGTTATGTTTAAAATATATTGATTTGGATGGGTGTACGTGTTGTTTTTGGTGGGGTCAAATTTCGAATGTTGTTAATTTGCAGACTTTTGAATAATTGTAATGACATAATCCGAAAATGTACGCGATTTTAATTTAAGTAATTTTAATTAAGAAGAATATGAAGTTATAACGATTATTTTTGAACGGATTATTTTTCATTGCGTTACTAATACTGATCGCGATTTAGATCAAGTTTTTTTTAGCTCTTCTAGTTCATATAAGGTACGCGCTCGATTTAATAACTACAGTTCAATGCCAGCTTTTTAACTTGTTTAGCTTCACATCTCACTGTGTACTTCATTCAGTTATTTACTCAAGCTTCGTTCAACTTTAAGTTTGTAGTATAATCCCATTCAATTTATAATAACTCTCAGTTGAGTTAAGTCACTTATTAATGCAACAATTACGCTAATTTATATGTGTCTAAAACCCATTCATACTGAATTTAGTTTGAGTATTTATCATTAGGCCTAAAGTAAAAGTGCTCTTCCGGCTTATGTAATTATTAATTAAAATTTGAAAATGATTAACAAATCAAATTAATTTATTTTATTCAGTTTTAAAAATGGAGTTATAAATTGTTCTGCCACAATATGATTATAAAATGTCAACAATGAATATAGGTATCTAGAAATATTGTCATCAGTAATAAATGTAATGTTAAAAAAATAAAAAAGTAATAAAGTTTGGTGGGGGAAAATTATGTCAGTGGGATTGCTTTAATATAGATCTTCCTCCGTTTTTTAAAATTGCTCGGTTTCTTTAGGGAAATTTAGAATAATTGCCTCACTTTACTTTTTTCCAATTATGGTGTGGGGACTAAATTAAAATATTTATTCTTCTCTCTTTTTGTGAGGCGGTCCAAATTAAAATATATTTTTTTCTCCCACTACTTTATTAAAATATCATTCACATACTATCTTAATCATTTATCTCTCTTTTTGGTCCACATTACACACCTCATACTCACAATTTTGTCTCGATTTCCGAAAAACAAAGTATGCAAATTTACGAAGGAGTATATCTTTATTATATAAGTGAAGGGATAATGGGTCCCTTTGAAATTCCTAATCTACCCATATCTTATGATATTACAATACGACATATTATGCATAAAATGACCATATTGGTTATGATATCTCTCAATCATCACATATATGAACATAATTAGATTAACCAAATTAATGAAAAAGGAATCACTAATTTAGATCAATTAATGTCCCCTATTTAATTTTGTCCATAAGTCATCAATTAATGCATAACATATAAAATTAAAATAAACATTCAAATCACGTATGTCTAATTAATAATTTATTTTTGCAAAAAGTCATTTTTTGAATTTATATATAATCAACTTAAAACTATTTTGTAATATAGTAAATTCTTTTTTATTCAAGATCATCACAAATAATAAAATTCTAGTAACTTAAACAAATATACATCCATGCAACATTTTAATAAATACACGCACACATCGCATGTTTATAAGGACTAGTAGATACAATGGTGAGGTTGAAATAAACATTTTGTCCTTGTTGTGACATTTTAGATCCACATGCGTGTGAATCTATCATACCCTTTCTATTCTCTAGTGTGTAACATAAAAAATAGATAGGAAAGGGTAGAGAAGACAATGAGTGTAGCAAAGACACAATAAATGGTATGAACAAGGCATGAATAACGAATTGCTAAGTAAATAGCAAAAATAGAAGGCGTCCAAAGTTCGGAAGGGTGGCTCTGAATTAGGGTTTTGGTTTGCTGGTGAAACAAAGCAGCCACCGAATATTTATAAATATTATTTAATTTGGTTGCATATCCAAAGATCCAGAATAAATCTAATCAACTCAACACGAGTAAAGATGAGATGAGATGATATAAATAAATATCTGTCATCATGCATCTCTCGTCAGCCCATTACCACGTGAAGGAGTTTTAACTCATGAGACATGAAGTGAAATCCTTAAAATATAAGAAACGTCAGTTTTCCACAATCTACCGTCCCATCTTTAAACGGTAAAAATCCATCAATACGGGAATATTCAATATTGTTTTACTGAATTATATGCTCAGTAACTAAATGGGGGTCTACTACTCTAGGCCTACTACCTAACTTTCTACTCCACCTTTTTACTCGCCTAATTACATGTTCACCGATCACACTTATTACTTCAACAATTTTTTTATTTTTTATTTTTTATTTTTTATTTTTTTAAATAAAAAAATTCTAATTTTTTCACATGTAAATTGAATGTTTATATTTAGTAACAAACTACCCCTCCGTAACGCAATAAAATAACTATTAATTTTTCACGTATTTAACAAATTAGTTAAAATAATTTTAATTAATTTGCTCGTTTTTAAATCTCTTTCTACATGAAAAATCACTTGTTATTTTTATTGCGTTACGGAGGGAGTACAATATTAATTCGACCTTTTGACGACAAAGATCAAAGGTGAGGTTAACTTCCTCTTTTATAAGTACTAGTTTGACTCCGTAYCATACACGATATTTACTAAATTTACATGATTATTGCATAATACAGTTGTCTAATCATGAACTCGAGAAATTGGTCTGTGAGCATACGTCCTTTATTATTTTACATATGTTCAAATTAAAAATAKAATTTAGCAATAATAGACACAATTTTTTTTCCAATAAAATAAAAATGTGATAGTATTAAAAATATTTCAAAACAAATTATAAAATCATGAGGTCACGCATTAATGGAGGTTATTCAATTAACAAGTAAAACAAACCTCAATAACATTATTACTCCYTCTATTTTTAAGTTGTTTCCACTTTTCGATGTTTTCAATTAGTTGTTCCAAACCAATCTAAAAATATTTTTTTTTACTTTTTTATTTCATTTATTTAGATTAATGAATTACTCCAATCTAAAGTCAACTTTCATTATTTTTYAGTACTTTAATCAATCTATTCACCCAAAATTAGGTTTTCCAAATTTTTTTWATCAAACTCAATCAATAAATATATGAATACATAATGTCACATATGTATTATATTAAACATACATATTACATACTCCCTCACCTCAAGGATCAAAGGTGGAGTTGGAGACCCCTTCCTCATGAATCGCATAAGCAATTATATTCTCATTTTTTAATTATAACTATGTTGTACTGTAACAAACAAAAAACTTTTACCCTAACACAAATGATGTCCACTAAAGTGAGCAATTTTTTTTTGTTTGAAAATGTCAAATTAATTTTATTTTTTAAAAAACAACATAATAAATATATATATAGGTTTACCCAAAAAAAATGCATAAAATTTGCAATGATGATAACAATATTGAATTGAATAGTTTATAACAAAACACAAACAGGGAGAGAGGAGCAGCAGTAGTAGTAACTAGTAAGAGTAAAAACAACAAATTGGCAAATTGACAACATGGGTTGCAACTCAAAGCTCTCCCACCGTACAATAGACGGCAGAGATCAGACTGCACTCCTTTCAATCCAACGGTTGCGACAATGACCGCGTTATGCTGYACCCAAACAAAACAAATCTCATTTTCATTTATTTATTTTTCCTCTAAAATAAAAATAAAAAATCATCTCTATCTACTAAAATTCACACTCACACCCAATCTTTCCATTCATTCAGCCTCCAAAACTAAACCCTTTCCTTCCTCCTTTGCAGCCTCTCTTAAAACCAAATCTCACAAAAACACCCACTCACTTGTTGTGGAGTAATCATACAGAAGTTAAGGTTAGGAAATCAAATATTGGAGGCGACGATGAGCTCCACGTCCGATCAGGCAAATAACCCGACAAACAACGCCGTATCGTCCCAGCCTCAGCCTCAGCCGCAGCAAGCGGTAGCCGCCCCGCCGGCTGGGGCCGTTTGGATGCAGTACCCCGCCGCAGCCATGGTAATGCAACACCAAATGATGGCCCCTCAGCATTACCCTCCGCCGCCTCACTACATGGCGGCGTACCACCACCCCTATATGCAGCCCCCTCATCAGCTCCCCCACCACCACCACCACCACAACCACCATAATCAGCGGAACCATAATAACTCTAATGGAAACAATAACAACAACAATAGTAATCATAGTAACAATAACAATGGTAACACTAACAATAATAATAACAATGATGGTTCTAGTGCTGAGAATAAAACTATTTGGGTTGGTGACTTGCATATTTGGATGGATGAGGTCTACCTCAACAATTGTTTTGCTTCTGCTGGAGAGGTTTTTTCTTTCACTCTTTTTTATTTTTATTTTATTTTTCCAWTTTTTTTGCGTTTGACTTTTTTGATTTATTTTGTTCTATAAATTTGTATGCTTTGATTTGCTTTATATGTTATCAATACATAGATGCATATTTTWTGTCATCAWTTGCTGGTTTTTTTYGGGATTGATTTCATGGTGATTTGGATTGTAGATTGTGTTTATTGGTGTTGAAATAAAGAAAGGACTTTTATTGGGTTTCATTAACTGAATGAATTGCAATTAAGGCATTTAATTCTCTTATATTAGTTTCGTTGATTTAGATCTTGGGTTTCTGTATTGACTCGAGTATTTTTAGTGGGTTTATATTTGTAAACAACCAAGCACTGTTTTTTCAGCAATCTTTTCTAGTGAAAGTTTGAAGTACAAATGTCTTGATAGTACTCTCGAATAATGTTGGAAGTTAAGTTAATTTTGTTGATGGGAAAGTTTCCAAATTGGAAAGTAATATATTTTGGGCAACCTTTTCCTTTTATAACAATGTTTGATTACTAGGAGTTGCTTACTATTTTAAGTAAAGTCTGGTTGAATTGTTCGAGTTTCAAATTTAGTAAATTGTTAGACTTGATCATGACATTAATTGCTATCATATGAATTAATAAAATCTTTTAGTTCAAATTTTCTATAGATGTGTCATTGTAACTATTTTGTAAAAGCATGGTTTTGCTCTTTGAAAACATTGTGCAGAGTAGTTTCATCTGTGCTTAATTCTATGTATGTAATAAGATTGCTAGTAAATGTTTTGTGCTTCGCGAACCACTGCAGCAACTTTTGGAGAACAATAATCAATCTAAGTGAAACTTGTTCTTAATAGTGTGCTAAGTGTTCTGATAACTTGTTTTAATCTTCAATGTTGTTTTCTTTGCGTTATAAATTGATGAAATCTTGTTTTGAGTATTGATTTTTGAGGGGAGAATGAGTTCATTCCGTTTTTTATTGTGGCGTACTGTTTTGGCAGTGTAACGATTGATGTGCAATGAGATTACATGATTCTATCTACTAATTAGGTGGTTTGATGACATACTAATATGTAGATTGTAAATTTGATAATTCATGATTTCTAACTTACTTCAAATTTGTTATTGTACAGATAGCTTCAGTTAAGATTATCCGAATAAAACAGACTGGAAACACCAGAAGGATATGGATTTGTCGAATTCCATTCTCAATGCAACTGCAGAAAAAGTTCTGCCAGATTACGACGCTGGCATCATGATGCCTAACTCAGAGCAGCTTTTCCGTCTGAATTGGCTACCTTTAGTATGGGTGATAAGCGCACAGATAATGGTTCTGATCTTTTCTATATTCGTAGGAGATTTAGCAGCAGATGTGACTGATACAATGTTACATGAAACGTTTGCCATAAATTTCTCTGTTAAGGGCTGCAAGTTGTGATTGACGCCAATTGGTCGATCAATCTAAGGCTATGGATTTGTTAGATTCGGCATGATGTGAGAGGACTAAGCTATGTCTGAAATGAATGTGTGTATTGTCTCAAACTAGGCCAATGCGGATTGGTCAGTACTCCCGAAAATCTCTTGATACAAATCAAAAGTAATAACATTTGTATTTTATAACATGTAAACCTATTTTGCATATATATTTTCCTGTCATTAAGATACTATTGTGTCTGAATGTTTGAAGCAACCCTGACAAAGCTTTGTTTACTATGCACTTTTGCTAGCAATATTACCTTGATAGCTAGAGATAGTAGGCATCTCATTTCTTTGGAATCGAAACATTCTTTTCTTTCATTGACTTCAATTTGAACTTCTAGGCTCATGGTTGGTTTTTTTTCATACTCCATATTTCTTTGAATGTTCCCTTCAACTCATCAATTGTCTGTGTTTCAATTTTTTCAACAGTAGTGTTTTTTTAGATTGGAAACATTTTATTAATTAGTGTATACTTCTGCATTCATGTTATGATCCGTTTTATATCAATTATATAGTAGCAATAAAATCCTTGTTCTGAATCTTCATTTGTTTTATTCTTGATAATTTTATTGACCATTTTGCTGACATCTATGATGTTGAGGGGCGTCACCAATCTGTTTATCGTATCTGTAAATGGGAATTGATCCAGTTCCAATAAATTATAAGCCTGCGCATAGGTTTTGCTGAATRAAAATTGAAGGATTCAARTGGAAAAGAACAGAGATACATGGCGGTTCTCTGGCTCATGAATGAGTCCTGTCTGTCCATCCAATTACTATATTTGTTGAAGTTTTGCATTTTAAATATGTGTACTTCATGAAGCTGTCATTCTTTTGCRCATTTTGTGAATCAATATAGATGAGTATAATCTCRAATGTGGCTAGATACGAACAGGAAGGAATGAAAATCTGAGGGTCTGGAGCCAGAAAATAAAGGAAGCTGTGGCTTTTATGATTATCTACTCTTTCCAAATATGCTCGTATTTATGAAACTCTGACTTTCTTGATTGTTTACATAAATCTGTTACTGCTAGGTGGATATGGATCAAACGGCAATGCTGCACAAGGATCACAATCTGATGGAGATTCATCGAACACAACGGYGAGTTATTGATGTTTTTCAGTGTCCTTTATTGAGTTAATTAAAATAGAAGCTTTAACCTTTTTGTATTACCTCTAAACTAGTTTTTCTGAACTATAGATATTTGTTGGCGGGCTTGATCCTAGTGTCACAGATGAAGATCTTAGACAACCTTTCTCCCAATACGGGGAAATAGTTTCTGTTAAAATTCCAGTAGGAAAAGGTTGTGGATTTGTCCAATTTGCAAACAGGTGAGCTTTGAAATTCTGATTAGTTTACTATAAATATCCATTGGTCCACATCATTCGTTCCTTAATAGTTAATACTGTACACTGTTCTAAGACGCAAACAAGATAAAAGAAAATGTTCTAATGAATGTATGATGTACATCAAATGCAGAGGAAATGCTGAAGAGGCTTTGAATAAGTTGAATGGGACAGTAATAGGAAAACAAACCGTACGTCTCTCATGGGGCCGCAACCCAGCTAATAAACAGGCATGTTCTTTTCTTATCTCGGTTTCTCTCTTTTTAGACTTTGGTGTTTCTCATGAGTCCCACGTTAATAGGACACACATATGGTTACTTGTCATTTTACAGGAAGTTGCTTAAGATACCTTGATTATATTTTGATAATTGGAGCAATTAATATGAATAACAAGTATAAGTTTATGACAGTGTAATCGAAATCTTATGAATAGCAACAGTAATACAGGCAGCTTCATTGTTGAAATGAAGTATGGCCTATTTTTTTGGCATTTCTAARAATACAACTGTTGGTCTAGTAAAGTGGGGCAGATTGGGGCTTTTGTTTTCTTCTTTTTTTATTTAATTTTGGAAGCCTTCTATCTGTCTTTGAAAAGAACTGACAGAATAATCTTTTGTGTGAATGTCAGTCAAGAGGCGACTATGGAAATCAGTGGAACGGAGGGTACTATGGAGGACCCATGTATGATGGAGGATATGGGTATGTACCACACCCTCCTCATGACCCGAGCATGTACGCAGCAGCAGCCGCGGCATACGGAGCCTACCCTGTGTACGGCAACCAGCAACAAGTGAGCTAAGGGTATTAGAAGAGGATCGAAAAGTAGTAGAAGAGGAGAAAGAAAGCCTCAAGTTTTATCTAGTAAGCGATACACACGTCGCACTACCTAGGGCAATATTGGTTAATTCTTTGTAGTGTGTGTGCCTGTTCTGTAGAAAAATTCAAGGAACCCCCCTCCCCCTCCCCCTCCCCGTTTCCTCTCATCCCCATCTCCCTCCCTCCCTCCCTCCCTCCCTCCCTATCCCCCTCCTAATGTGGAGTGGAACTGAATTTTGACAACTCCCAAGGTAGTTTTGTTTACTTACTAAGTTGCTCCTTTTTATTAGACATTCATTAAACTAAGGACAAGTTAAGAATGAAGTGGAGAACTTGCCTCCAGAATTAGAATATATATTTGTGTGTTTGCGCGCGCTACTGCTAGGCTGCTAGGCTGCTAGGCTGCTAGCTGCTAGCTGCTAGCTGCCACTGATTTTGGCAATATGTTTAGACATTCATTCAAGAATAAGCGGTGTTGCAATAATGTTTGTGATGGGGTTCTTCTATGGTTGTGGGCTGTAGCTGTCCGCTGTATATCTGTTGGAGACAAGGACATACATGAGTTTTCTGTATATGTGGCTGATTATTTGCCTGTCTTTTCAACAATCTTGTTTAGGAATTTCCTATATTTCGGCGCCCAAAAGGTTCAAGAATGAATGGCTTTAGAATCAAGTTTTTGTTTTCGTGTAGAATTGTTACACGCCTTACAAACTTCACCCTCTAAGATTAGTCGTAAATATTCATCATTACATTGTTTTAGAGTGTCAGTTGCATTAATCAAACTCTGAGTTAACTCCAAGATATAAAATATAACAATCGCTCTGCACAAGATATATGTTAGACATTCGTTTTCACACATTTTAGAATATGCTACACAAAAGGCAGTTAACAAACAGAAAAAAGATATAAATATTTATTCATTTTTTTTAGAACACAAATATTATATAAGTTGCACCACTCTATTTTTTCTAAACATGGAATTTTTTTTATAGGAAATTACAATACTGTCTTTACTTTTCTTCTACTTAATATTATTTAATTTATCATAATCATTTTCATTAGCCTAATATTATCATATTATGTTAACACGAAAATTATGAACACTCACCTACCTCTCATCATTTCTTTAATTCCTAATACTATCTGCTACTGTTCATCAATTAAAGATTAAATTTTTTTCTATAAAAGCTAGATCTCAGTTCTTTGTGATACAGGAAACAATTAGATTGAATTTTGAAGCTTAATTGCTTAACAGAAGTAATCAAACAAAAGAGCAGAGTTAAGAAGGAAAGAAGAGAGAATTTGGGAGAAGATAAAGAAGTAAAAGAAGATGTTTTATTATATTGCATGACGAAATGCTTACAAACGATGTGATTACTATTAAAGTAAAGTGAACTCACAACGCAATTACAGATATAACTGTACTATAATAGGTAGCTTAAATCTAACACTTTTTTCCCCAATTCCTAACAGCTAATATTAGCTACCAGACCTAATATATATCAAGGTCCATATACACGTATCGCAGTGGGCAACAGAACGAATGATCCAAGGCTCAAAGGGAGTCAAAACACCTTACCACCGCAGTCAAACGGTGAGAATGTGTAGGAACCCGTAACCTGGTCATTTTGTATGACACTTGTCGTTGAGGAACACACAACCTCCTGTAGTAGTATAAAAGGCAGTCTTAGGCCACCAGGCCTGATAAGTTCACATAAGTACTCTTTACCTACTTTATCCTCTAAACTGCTAACTACCTGGTATACAACTCTGACACCTCATCGAAAGAGCTGTTCCTGGGTTGCCCCAGGGTAGTTCACCTTGAGTCTTTGTAGGTACTTACGCGATTCAAGTCAAGTTCAAACACCACCAGCCGGCCCGTTGCACTGCCCCCAGCGTCAGTAGTACCAATTATTGTACCAATAATTTGCACAAAATGAGTGTCGTATGTCACATTATGTGTGGGTTCGAAACAATGGTGCATCCACCCCGACATGATGCCTGGTGGTAAGGCTGACCCTAGAGGCAGGATGAAGTCTCCTCATCCGCTAGGAGTCGTTTCTCTCAGGCGTTCTAGGTCGGCGAGGCACCATAGTAGCGTAACACATCATTCCACAACCACAAAAAAACTACTACCTACCTACCCGAGGAACCAGCATACTACTTATGGGACCTGTGGGAAATCATATTCCAGACAACTTCTCTATTATCCTCTAGGAGAACACAAGGCCATATCCCGCCACCAAGTGCAGACCAAGGTGGAGCATGACAAGAATGTTCTTAAAACGAGCTGGATTGACGTCCTCTGGATATATTGGTAGCACTTTCGAGTGGGTACCTACAGAGCATGACCCATATGGGCCATCTGCCTACTCCAAGTCACTCCACACGAAAGGCGCCACGGCCAAATGAGTGGATCTAGGAGACCACCTAGACCACGTGGAGAGGAGGCTGAGTCTCACCTCTCCAATCACCCATCTTGTCCATTATATGGGTCAACCCTATCAATGGAGGATATACTAAAGAAATGATAAGCGCCTGAAGTCAGATATGCAAGCCCACACATCATCATCATGACAGACCAGGCACATACCAGACCTGGTTCTTCGACCAAAATCTGCTGGATTTACCCCAGAGATCTCCAGGCCTGAATAAGCAACCACAGCGTGGGAGTCAGTTCATGAGAGACTGGGGAATCCCTTTTTAGCCTTCCACAGGCTAGGAGGACCAGGTCAACCAAAAAGCCAGCCCGCTCACTGAAGCCACCTCGGGTTAGGTGGTAAGCATGCAGCAGCTGAGATCAGGTATCCATTCTTCATGCCATTTGGTGAGAAATATTGAGAAGCCTCGATCTCAAAAAAGTTAACTACCATGCACATCAAGTTCGATGGTACTGGAGACCCGGATGACCATGTTGCCCTTTATGAGGACATATGTTATCTGTGAATTGTAGGACGCAAGTTGGTGTTTTTAAGTACTTCCCTACCATGTTTGACGTGGAATTGGCCACAGGCCTGATTTCGAAACATTCCACCTGGTAGCATTCACAACGTTCTGGTGACCTGGCAGACTAGTTCAGGAATCTATAAGTGGTGAAGAAGGGAAAATCGTCATTGAGCTCATGTCAGTTAAATAGGGCAAGGATGAAAGTTTGCGTGATTATCTTTACAAGGTTCAACAAGGAGGCATAAAGGTCTCTAAGTAAAAGCCTGATGTGGTAATCATGGCCTTGCAATATGGTCTGAGACTGGTCCGTTCAGAGACCACCTTACTAAGTCTAAGGTGAAACCTTGGCACAGCAATGCGCATTTCAGATGATTACATCACCTTGAAGAGTTTAATAAGATACAACACCAGGCGTTCAACTGTAGCCAAGAAGGACGACAAGTCCTTCAGACTGCCCAGAAGACAAAGAAGGAGAAGAGAGATAGAAGAAGAAGAGAAGAGCAGCAACACCTCTTCCACCAATCTTTAAAAGCTTTACTCCCATCACACATACAGGCAAGTGAATATTTGCACGCATAAGAATGTAAGACAAATGACCAGACCACCGAAGAGGTAAAGGCTGTAAAGATCCCAACAAGGTACTGTGACTTCCATGAATGTCAAGTCATTCAAAAGACCTGTGCTGCAATTGAAAACAACCTGGAAGTACTATAGGAAGGGATCTTTAGGGCTAGTATATATAGAAAGTTGCCAAAGATCAGGAGGAAAAGGACAAGGAAAAAAGAGGACCTGGTCAGACCTGCCTAAAGGTGCCGCTAGGGACTATCATATGAATCTAGTAGCATCTTGTCCACCAGGCCTCCGGGATCATCTAAAGAACTGGGTTAGAAACTGCGAGTTGTCTACTAGCTAGTTTATCTGTCATAATGCTAATATTCAGAAATTACTTTGGACCAAAGACTGAAGGCTTGGTCATCCTCATCAACGATCCATTAATATGTCCTGTCCATGTATGCAATTCAACTGGTCCCATAAAGTCCTTAATTGATGGTGGGAGTTATTTGAATGTCCAATATCCTATATACAAATGTTATCCAAAGATGGATTAACAGGATAAGAACATAGGAACCACAATCAGGACCCCTATTATAAGCGGTTTTTCTGGAAGTTTCAATCTCCAAGGGATAGATTAACCTGCCAGTTCCCTGGGAAGAGGAGCTGGCAGGACTGTAATAAGTCAGAGTTTAGGGTAGAGGCCTACTCACCATAAAACATATACATGGGGAGGGACATTTATGAGTGATTTGAAGGAGTGAACATACAACTATACTTTGTGTTCAAGTATGTGGACAATGGGCAGGTGGTTGTCGTGAGGGGTTGACAAATAGCAGCCAGGTCATGCAATTGGCCCTGGTCCGAGACTCAGAAGGAAGATCTCAATTTGATTCGAAAGTAGGTTGTTGCATGGAAGCAGTAGGCCAATTAAGGTAATTGTTCCAAGCCAGATTGAAACTCAACCATCAACGAATCAGGCCAGTTCATCAACTGAAACCCCGATTGAATTGATAGGAAGGTAATTCCTCAACTGTGAAGGCACAGAAGTCAGTTCACGCTTCCATTGAAGGAAAAGATAGAATGGTCAAATGCGGATCAGGACCTAAGAGCTCAGGAGAGGTGCAATTCTGATCACATGCTTAGGATGTCATAAGGATGAGTTTGCTTATTCACAGATGAGATGCTGGGATTGACCAAAGAATCATATCACATCATTTGGCCATTGATCCAACCAGACACCAGTGAAGCAGAAGAAGAGCGACTTCTCTTATGAGAAGAACCAGGCCATTGAGCGCATGAAGTAAACAACAACTATGGATGCAGAATTTTGTTGACTATAAGTCATTACCTCTGGTTAAGCAATGTGGTGATGGTAAGGAATGAAAATGCAACATGGAGAATTGTGTGTTGACTTCCTGATCTCAACATAAAGTCTGTCCCCAAGATTGCTACCTTGCCACAGGAAGCAGGATGGTGTGATATCGACCTAGTGGTCAATCATCTTCGTCCTTCAATGGATGCTTTCTACAAGCGTTACCATCAAATACACATGATCCACGCAAACATAGAGAAGACAACATCATTCATCATAGTTGTGGTGTCTACAACTACATCATGTCCTATGGGCTAAGAAGCTAGTGCCACTTATCAACAGAATAAGACCAGGTCTTTGAGACTCAAGAGGTACCGAAACTGGAAAGTGGTAGTTGATGATGTTATTGTAAAAAGTGTTCATCTTTTTGGAAAAGGATACCCACGAAGACCTGGACAAATGACCTTGCTAATTGAGAAAAACACAGTCAGCTTACCCAAGAAATGTGTTTTGGGGTTAAGTTGGTAATTTCTGGGCTTTATGGTCTAGCTCAACAGAGGCATTGATGCCAAACTACTGAAAAGTAAAGATGCACTGGATCTGCCGATTGCCTAAAAGCATCAAGGAACATCCACAGAGGCTGATTGGAAAGGATCGGCTGCATTGTCTAAGATTCTTGTAAGTCTCAGCGAAATCTTACCATTCTTTAAAGTGTCTGAAGGGGAAATAAGACTTCATTGGGGCCCAGAGCAAATGGTAAAGCATCATCATCAATTGAAGGAGCACCTAAGTTGAAGTTAACCTTCCTTGGCCAGACCAGTACAATACAGTGAAACCTGTTCTCTATACATAAGCTGTCAGCTAACAATCTGTCAGTGATGTCCGTACTAAGGGAGCGGACAACAGTGCAGCAGCTTGTGATTTTGTAGAGTCATGCCTTGATGGAGTAGAAACCAGTGTCACTCGGTGATTGAGAAGCTAATCAGCAGCCGGAGGAGTATTAAGGCAATACTTTGTGTACATCAATAGTGGTTCTTACTGACTTGCCATTGGAGAAATCATTGAAAAAGCTTTGAAAAAATCTGGCAGGTGACAAATTGGGGCACTTGAATGACTTTGTTGGAATACTTTCAACTAGAGGACAACTATCAATGCACACAGCCAAGGCCCTCAGCTGATTTCTTAAGCTATGTCTATTATGAGAACTAAACCACTCAGACAGTGCCCTGGGTTGTTATACCGAATGGGTATCAAACAATGCTGGTTTTAGTGTCAGGGCGTAGGTCCTGTTCACAGAAAAAGGATGTCATTGAGCATGCCTTAAAGTTTCATTTCAAGCAAACAAAAATAATAACTGAATATGAAGTTGTTATTGCTGGTGTGCAGTTGTGCTATCCATTGGAGCCCATGAGTTTGTCTTATCGATCTGATTCCAACTCGTTTCGAATATACATGGGGGAAGTATGAAGATCAGTAGAGCCAATCGTTACAGGCCTACTGCAGCCAGATATGAAGGAAGCTACTTCCAAACTTCATCATTTGGAGTTTGCTTGATTCCTAGAGAGGAAACATATCTTGGCGATTCCCTGCAAGGTTGGCTACAACTACTTTTTCAAAATTTGACAGGTCCATCTTTATGGAGGTGCTTCCAAGAGAGAAGAGTGTAAGTTATGTATGTGTTCGCAGGTTGGTCCACCCCTTTTGGATGGCTGGCATTCTAGCCTATAACAGCAGGCAAACTACTCTAACAAAGCACTAAGCTAGGAAGGTCAGCTTGCAGCTCAGAGGTAACCATATAGAATGGTGAAAATGACTCAGAAAGTTCACGCACACACACTCAACCACTACTGCATTGTGTTGATCTAAAAAGGAAATTATATCCTTAGGAGATCATGAAGGAATTTGTGGCTTCATGCAGGTTCCAGAAACCCTGGTTCACAAGCTTCTCGTTTGGTAATTACTCAGCCAACATGGACTGCTGACTCCAAGAAAGAAATGTCACTGAATTTGATAAATGTAAAGATTTCCACATCCATCAACCAGCCAGCCATGATATCTGCAGCCAGTTCTAAATCGTCCATCCCTTTTGCTCAGTGGGGTGTCTTGATATCCTGGTCCTTCCCAAGACAAGAGTGTATAAATGGTAATTGTTGCCGGTTGATCTATTTTAGCAGTGGATTGAAGCTGAAGGGCTAACCAATAATCTCAGAGAAGATGTCAGAAAAATTCTCTATGGCAGAAATACTACCAGATTATGCATTCTTGTTGCAATAGTATTTGACCATGGGTAATAGTTTGACAATGAACACTGAAACCTGGTGTCTTCAGTTCAAATCAAGATTGCATTTCAGCAGTTTCAACCCAAATCAATGGGCGTGCAGAGGCCAATAAGCAGATCTTTGAATGGTTTAAAAAAGAATTAGATGAATAAAAAGGTTTTTATGGCTACAGAGCTACCAAGCACACTTTGGTATTAAGGACCATTGTTAAAGAGATCAACTGGCCACCTCACACTTACACTCTGTATAATGGACTGGAAGCTTAATACCTGTTAATAGTTGGTCCACCTCTCTCAGACTCTCTCAATACAGCCCATTCCATGAACAACTTTATCAGAATGCCTTGATCTGTGAATGAAGTTAAGAGAGGTATGCAGCAACTAACAAGCGGAGCCTCAGTGCAGAGAGTGGCCAGATACTACACACAGATAGGAAGGCCAAGACCACTCACTTGCTATTTGGTGACCTTGTCTGAGCAAATCCTGCAGCAGTTCAGAAAGGCTGGTATTCATGGAAACTCTCAAGCCACCTGGAAGGACCATTTACCAAAATCGCCACTCTCAGAGCATGCTGGACTTATAGACTCATGGAGCTTGATGACAGCTGCCAAATATTTGGAATGCAGATCAACTCAAGAGGTATCATGCTTAAGTTTTGGTCATTTGGGATTATAGGAATAATTTTTCAAAAAGATGCTGTACTCATCTAATTATATAAATTTTGTAAAACACTTTAGTAAGTTTATGGAATCACCATGTAATTGATGTAATAATTATATATGGCAAGGCATATCAACCATTTGGTTGTCAATTATTTCTTTTCTAGTGTTTTATTCTTTCTTAGTTTTTTAAGTTGTAAAGTACTATCATCTCCATTTGAGATAAATAACCTAAAATCCTACTCTTTTTCTACAGAGTTGTACCAGATTGGTGCCCAGAGTCATCTGGTTAAATCCTCTCTTACTATCAAGGCCAGGTACTAGATAGTGAAGAGCCAATCTGGTAGCAATCCACTCACTGAGTCAGGTAAGTTCAGTGAAAGCACTAGTAAAAACCCTAATATTATATGAGATAAGGTGTCAGCTTGGATATGTCACTGACAAAAATCCTAGTTCACAAAGTTAGGTACCAGCATGATCCTCTATGTCCTTGGTAAAAATCCTATTATTTCATGAGAAAATGTGTCAGTATGATTATGTCATCTAACTGAAAACCTGCCTTTGCAAGCAGGTATCAGGATATTATGTCACGATGTAAATCCTCTCCTTTACACAGAGCCAGGTGCCATATAGATATGTCGTTTTGTTCATTTTATACAAATAAATTAAAGGAAGTTTTACTTCATACAATTGGCGATAATTATTTAATTCTTACATAAATAGGTACTACAAAACTTATGTGTTTAAATATTTTAAACATATTACATCACATAAGTCTTCGGGGGACAACTAGTAGCCTGGTAGGATTTGACTGAAAAAGTGCATTTTTTTTTTAATTGAATAAGCAGGTCAAGTTATTTCAACACTAATTGCAAAACATTTTTACATAAAAATGGTTATTGTTCGTGTCACCAAGTTAAAACTTATTTGAATTAATTTTTTCATAAATTAATTCACCTAAGTCTTGGGGGGAGACAAACTAGTACCCCTGATACCATTCACCTAGTTACTAAACCCTGGACATGTCAAATAATATCACATAATTTAAAATACAAGGATTTTAATATTTAATACTGGTTTACTTGTGCATATATTGGCAATAACTAGAGTACTTATAAACCATTTAACCAAAAATATTCAAAGTTCTAAGGAAACTACTGCCTTATGGGCAGCTATTACATAAACATGATGGTGGCTGCCTGGCTCAGGCTCCAAAAGAGGGCCCTGTCAAGGGCCAGTATGCCAATTTGTTTTCAATAAGCAAGTACAATTAAAATTTGTTCATACATTGTTTTTGAACTAATCAACACACAAAACAACTAAGAGGAAAGAATGCAAAGCTGAAGATAGGATAAAGACAAAAGGATGGAGTACATTCATGAGCAAACAGTGAAACTTCCACTAGAAGAAATCTCTGATTCACAGTGCTAAGCCACCTCGAGTTCCTTATGCAGGAGGCATTCACTGGGACTTCTCAGTTGCATCACTTCTTTCTTTGGCTTCACACTGATCCATCTCCCTCCTAGTTGTCCTCCTAGGTCATTCTCCAATGCTGAGTTGCTGTCAACTATGTTTTTGGCTTCATCACTAGTATCTACTCTACCTCTTTGCCTGTCTCTTGAATAGCCACATCTTCCAGCTGTCCTCTTTGGTTATTGCTCTGGCCTGCTGGGAAGGAATTTTCATCCATAAGAATCTCAGCAGGTCTGGTGGTCATTAGAAGAGCTCCTTGAGCAGTTGAGGATCATTAGAATCACCTGAAAGCCAAAAATCAATTTCTCCCCAGGTTATGATCAGAACCAAGTCATCAAGAACCCGGTGTGTTGTCAAGGAAAGTTAGCTCCATACCTTTCTCCAACTTTGCATTCTTCATAAACACTTTATATGCTCAGTCATCCGACCTTTGCAATGTTGGGAGTGAAAACTCAGCAAAAGTGGGTGGCAACACTTCACTAGGGGGGCTTACCTCACCAACTCCAGCCTCAAAGAGCTCCTCCATCTGGACCAGTCCAGGTTTGGGTCCAGTGCTTGGCACAAACTGTAGCAGACCATACCAGTGTGTAGTAGAAGTGGCTGTTGAGATCCTCGCTGCATCTTCAGTTTGTCATCTTTCAAATCACCCAGCCTCTTTAGTCAGCTTTTTTCACTGCAACATCCATCTTAGCTCGAACTTCTCTCTTTCTTGTGTCAGGGGTTCGCCAGGGTATCTTTTCCTCAGTGAGCTATTGATTTTGTGTGTCCCTGAAGGACACATCTCAGTCATCCTGTGACCCTCTGCCTCTCAAGCTCCTTCTCTTTTGGGCTTTGTACTTGGCATCTATGAGTGTCTCTTTTCTTCTTCCAGATAGTAATGGTGCACTGGGCAGTCCCTCAGATTGCCCTGGAACCCTTTCAATTCATCATTGGAACTCTCTTCAAGTGCTCATAGTTTTGCCAAGGGCCAGATGTCTTCCCTCAATTTGTCTGTTTCTTTCTGCAATGGCATGAAGCAGCATGTGGCGGCTTCAAAGCTCAAACAGAGGTGATCCACCAAACTTGACACCTGCACAAAGTCAACATGTAAAGTTAGGACCTACCCCACAAAAATTCAAATTGTTTAAAAGTAATAAGCCTAACAAGTTGGGACAAGGATAATAGCTGAGAGCCAGGTAATACTCAAAAAGCTAGTTGGAGACTTTGTCATCCTCCATTATTGGAGCATCATTATGGAAGATAGCAAATGGAAAAAATCCCAAGATTCCTTGGCCACAGGATTTCCATCAAAGGTTGGGCCTAGTTAAGCCCTATTGGGGTAGGTCTAGCCCTCAAAGGCCCCAGACGCTGCTGCAAGTTGGAATTGTAGCTTGCAACCATAGAATGGTCTAGATGATGATGATGCTTGGACATTTGACTCACTCTGTAGGTGGTCATTCTTGTTGATGTTGTTGCGTCTGTACGTTGCGTTGTTGTTGTTGGCGTTGTATGTTGTTGTCTGCTGTGTTGTTTGTTGTTGTTATTGTTGGTGGTGTTGTTGCTTCGTTGCTGCCCCGTGTTGCTGGTTGTTGAGGTTCATAGGTGTAGCTGAATTTGAAAATAGGGAATGCCAATCAGAAGCCTAGCGGGCGCAAAGAGTGGCTGGACTGAGGCCGTCCACAATTGGCAAAGTTGCTGAGTTAAGGGGATGGTTCCATACCAGCCTCAGGATACAAGTCCAAAAGCACTCAGCATGGTACATTCCCAGCCCCCCCTGCATGATTCCACCACTAGAGCTACCAACTTGCTCCTGATCTCCCTAGCCCACTGGAGAACCTTAATGTCTTTCTGGTTTTCCTCTTCTTAGCCTCATCTCTCTTCATCACTACGATGCACAACATCATCCACTACTTCTTTCCCTCTATCACCAGGCTGTCTTTGTAGGGTTTGAGAAGACGTGACCTCTCAGGCTGGCCCATGGCCGCAGGAACAACATAACGTTATAAACCACTCTGTGGATAACGCTAACCCCCTTATAATTGGGGAGGGCTTCCTTCCTTAGCAGGAGGAGAGATGGTGCTCCTTAAGGCTCAAAATCTGAATCTCTCACCTGTTCCTTGGTCGTCAGAGCCATGACTAACTTGGTCCTGCCTACCATACTCCTTGTGGGAGTGGGAGCTTTTGATCTACTTTCCACCATGTGAGGTGATTGTGTTTCAGCCCAGTAATTCTTTTCCTCTGATGCCCCCGAGAGGACAACAGCCTGTAAGTTCTCCGACCAGCTCCTGATGTGCTGCTTGACCTAGTTGGATGGATGTTGTTGAAAGTTTTTTACATCCAGGGGTCTCGTGGGTTGGTTTTACAGCTGGTCAAACACTCAGGGTCTTTACCAAGCTATCAAGAGTCACAATTGGATCTGTTAACACACATATTTCTGGCGAAAGAGCATTGAATTTCCCAATTGGAGGTCCTCTGCTGATGTTCAGTAATTGACGAGTCAAATTCCCAAAGTGCCTACAACTGATTCATAACAAAGCAATTTTTGGTTTGTTCCTAAAATTAAATCAGTAAAGCAAGAATATAAAGTGCATTAAAGGAGCCTAAGGGGTTAGAGAGACTTCATTCAACCAGGACTTATTCTTTCTTGGATGATTTCTCTTCTGCATAACCACCAGAGCACAAGTAAACTCAAACCTTTAGAAGGTCAAAATGAGGTAACCAGTTTTGGGAGTGGGCTCTTTCCTTTGACCGCTGGCACCTATAGCCTGAACCACTGAAAAAGTGGGCTTTTTTCCTCTTCTATGAAAGTGCTGCTGGGAGATAAGGGCCCCTCCCCTCTTTAGGCTATTTTCTGGTGAACCTCAGTCCTGCTGGTACAAGTAGGGTGTTCTCAATGTCAGAGGAACTCTTATCCATAGTCATTGTTGGTCAACTTTTTCAGACGCCCAACCAAAGGGTAAGAGGTGCATATGTATATTTCCCTTACAACTTCCAAGGTACCCAGCCAATTTAATTTGGGTTCCCCTATAAGCCTTTCAACCAATAAAAAGAACAGGTCCTGAACACCTTGGTAGAACATCCTCCAGTTCAAGAAAGTCATAACCCAAATTGAATGCTAAATAATCTCTAAACATACTAGGAGGCAAGTTTAGACAAGATTCCGCACAAGCATGTAAATTCCAAGCACTCTAACATAGTAAGGGATAAGGGAAACCTAAACACCTAGTTCCTGTGGGCTATGTAGATGGGAATTTCGAACCCGGGGGGGTAAGAGCTCTGTTTGAGGGTTTGGACCTCAAACCATACCCAAAACTGGCTTCAAATGTAAACTCCCTTAGTGTGACGGAGCCCACTATAGAATGCCTCTTGGCCTTGCCGCAGGATTGCTTTTGGTATTGGGCTTGTTACCAC